>BMAU01010474.1:0-21245 GCA_019973935.1 Trichonephila clavipes | reverse complement strand
CAGTTTCCGTCGTTTTACGCAAAAGCGTATTTGTATAAAAAAACAACTACCGTAAAATCCGTATGGCACGCACCTATACTTTGCGTATTTTTCAATTTTTTAGTTATATTCGCCGTATAATGCGTGCACCTCCTTTTTTTACGAAGTAACCTGAAGTGTACGTGTGCTATATTCTTATGTTTTTGAAGTAATTTATTCGATATATTATCGCAAGTTTTTGAAAAAATAGTATACTTCTAAAACTACAACTCTTTAAATTCATCGGAGTATTTCATTCCAATTAAATAAACAATATTCAATCTATGCAAAGTCCGATTTTTTTTCTTTCATGCTCGTCTCTTTATTTTTGAAGCTATCATTTTTATACCCGGCGTATATATATATATATATATATATATATATATATATATATATATATATATATATATATATATATATATAATACGCACTCGTAAATGTCAGTCTTATTTTTTTTGCTTTAAACGTGCGCGTTATACGCTGTATTTTACGGTAGACAGTCCCTCCAACACTTTTTTAAATGACACGTGATGAAACAAAGAAGAAGCAAAAAATAGGATACTTTGTTTATAAATCTAATTTTTCAAACAAACTCTCTTGTAACAGCTTAATAATAGCAGTAGAATAAATTTTGTTTTCTGGAAGGATTCCCCCGCGAACGCAAATACAACAAGCAGTCTGAGATATTTTATTACAAAGATCAACATTTTGTCAAATTCACAAGCGATTGTAAGTCGCAACAGGAAAGGAATGCCTTAAAATATTTTTAAAGGTCTTACAGTTACTTCCTGTATCAGACTTTATACCATATTTGCAGGAAAAAGTTCTATGAAAAGTATTGAATTGGAAACATTTTAAAATTTTGGGGCTTGATGTATAAGGAACAGAGAGAGAGCTTTTACTTAACACGCAGTCATTACAAAGGCAACGAAAAATCCTCGACTAATGGCCCTGGAGCTCTTAATTGCGGAGCTGCTTTGCAGTCACTGTTCCCTGTGTAACAATCGCATAACGTTCCATTCGAGCTTTCTTTAAAATAATTTAAGGTATCCGACTACGTTCGGAACCATGATTTTGAAAAGCTTATAAATGGATAATATTTATGATATTTAGTGTCACTTAGATTAGAAAACGAATATAAAATTGTTTTAAGAATATTATTACAATAAAAAATTATTCAAGTACAATATTTTGACAAAAAATGAACATAGAATGACCAATTTCCAATACATTCTCTTTTTATCAAAAAAGCTTCAATTATAATAATATTTTGCCTGTATATAGCTCAGACCTCTGTACAGAAGCTGAACTAGAATTTTTGAAATATATCACTTAGAAGTGGATTTATCCATGTTTTACTACAACAGAAGGGAGAAATTTTAATTAAAAAATGCTGATGATTATTTCAATTGGTGGTAACTCTGAAAATAATGTGAATTTTTCAAAAATCCTAGTTCAGACTTTCTGGAGAGAGGGAGAGAGATGTCTTTACTTTATATAAGCAAAATATTATTATTATAGGAGCATTTTTTTATAAAAGGAGGTTTTGAAAAAAGGTTATCCTACGTTAATTTTTTGCCAAAATATTGTATTTAAATAATTTTCTTCATCATAATGTCCTTAAAAAACTATTTTATACATGTATTCTTATCTAAGTAACACTAAATATCATGAAAACTATCCATTTATGCGCTTTTTTAAAATCACTGTTCCGAACGTAGTCGGATACCTTAATCTGAAATCTTGCTTTACTTTGTTTTGTTTTAAGAGGAAAAAAATTCCTAATGCTTTGGACGTTGAGGAAGACTTGGCGCTTCCGCCATCCCTGTCTCTCCGATAGCTATCTGTTTCGTGCGCAAGAAAAACCTTCCAAGGAAACACGTTCTTCCGAGAAGAAACCTTGTGCAGAGAGAGATCTCCTCTCCGCATCACTCTCCGACGCCACTCCTTTCGGTCGACATGCTCCTTCTTGCTCTCCTGTTCCTGGTCTGCTGTCCTACGGGGGGGCACGTGCCCCAGGTAGGGAAGAGGCTCAGCGATGCGGAAAAGTACTTTGCCCTCACCCAACAGCTAGAGGCGCGCTTCAAGGGGGCTCTGAAAGGAGTTGTCAAACCCTTGATGCCATCCCTGGTGCAGTTAAACGAGGCGGAGGACGTATCGGGGGCTTGTGTGGGGGCCCTCACACTCTACCTCAGGGGTCTCAACCAGGCAAAAATATGGGCTGTCAGAAGTAAGTGCTGCTCTTTCTAATAAAAAATTGAATCAAAATTATTTAAATATTACATCTTTTAATGCGCAAAAAAATTTTTTAAGTGAATAATAAAGCAGAGGACGATATTAACTAGGTTTAAATTTGCTTTCTTTAACTTTTAATCATTAAAATTAAATTAAAATTTAGGAACTATTTTCACAGTAAGACTGTTTTTAAAAAAATATATCAATTCATTATCGCCATAGTTCCATTTAATTTTGCAGTGGCAATGCTGTCTTCAGACGAATATTTTGTTAATAATTTTATGGAGAATTATATTTAATTAATTTGCAATTTTACAAAATACTTTTTAAAATCATTTACGCAGTCAAGAAGAGTTCTTAGCTTTCGAAATTATTTTACAGTAGTTAATTTAATATTAAAATTTAACAAGTTAAAATATTTTAAATATGATTGTTTGTGATTCCACTATATATTTTTGGTTAAGTTGAAATTTTAAACTGATTTAATTATTTAATATTTCCATAAAAAATGGATGAAGAAAAATATAAAAATATGTTATTGCAAAAAAGCATATAATCTGCATTATACATAATATGGATGTCCGTAAAATTTATTGTTTCTTATCTTTCAAACAAATCTTTTATTAATATTAGTAGTAGCAGTATATGTTCTCATGATAAACTTTTAAGAAGTACCCCTCTTAGTGGGAACTTATATATTTCACTTAATTCTTCTCGAAGTCCTTTTAAATTGTTTTTAAGCCAAATGAACTAAGTATAGCTAAATTCTATTTATATACGAGCAAACTCGAAGAAGCAAAGCGCAATAGTTTCATAATAATCTATTTCTTACATTTAAAATATACTAATAATGATAAAATAATAACACAAAAAAACCATAAAAACATTTATACTCCTAAGAAAACATTCTGTTTATATATAAGTCTTCTTATAATATAAATTATAACAATAATAAAAAAATAATTTTACATAAATATATATATTATATATATATACTCAAAATTCTCTACTAAAGAGAGATGAATAAACAATAATCAAAACTGAAAAAAATTGAAATTGCAAGATAACCAGACATAAGATTTTAGAAAGCATATAGGAGAAAATAAAAATATAATATAGATTTTAAATATACACTGCTGGACAATTGCTAAGGACGGATCACAAATTGCTATGTAGCATAACGTTAAGCGAGACATGAGGCCTAGTAGGATAAAATATAGTTGCCACACTGTTCAGATATTAGAATAAAGAATATTTATTGTTCTGGAAAGTACAAAAGCTGTGAAACATCTGAAAGAAAAAAAATGTTCATTTGATCTGCGTACGGAGAAATGGAACAATGCATATAAAAAGTCAGCAGGCACCTTAAAGAGAAGGTATCAGTACGGGATATGTCCACCGTGGAGTGTGATGCAACATTCCACGTCGTACCATACTTTTTGCACAACATTATCCAGCAGCTGTTGAGGCAATTTATCCCATTCCTCTGTGAGTGCACGGATGAGGGTGTTCTTGTTTGTCGGAGGATAGTTTCGACCAGCAACTTGCCTCCCCAAAGCACCCCACACATTTTTAATGGGGTTTAGATCTGGAGAACGCTGGCCATACGGGACGTTGAATACCCTCGCTGTCTAGACAATCCTGAACAGCAAGTGTTCGATGACATGTTGCGTTGTCGTCCATAAAAACAAATTTATCACCGACAGCACCACGGAAAAAGACGAACATGAGGGAAGTAGAACTTCATCAATGTATCGTTGGCCCGTCATAGTCCCATTCGCAACCACATGTAGGCGCGTGCGGCCATTGATCATGATGCCGGCCACAACATGATACTGCATGTCGGATATCGGTCCTTTTCCTGGATATTTTCTGGACGATAAGCAGTACCACTCTCGCGCCAGATCAGTTGGCGTCTACAATCCGATGACAGACTGAACCTACTCTCATCTGAGAATAGTACGCATGCCCAGTCCTGTTCAGTCCAATTGTGATGCTCACGACACCATTGCAAACGGGCGTACGGTGCTGTCTGGTCAATGGGACACACACACAGGTCTGCGTGCGTATAGTCCTCCTCCCCTCAAACGTATGGCAACAGTTTTCGGGAGATCTGCTTTCCTGAGGCGCAAGAAACTGATTTGACACCTGCTGAGCTGTGGTGCGCCTGTTCCTTTTTGCTGATTGGACGATATATCTGTCTTCTGCGGGCGTCGTACTTCTAACACGACCTCCCCGTGCCGTCTACTACACATTCCAGTAGTTTTTTAAATGACTTCCACAGCCGTGAAACAACACTGTGAGCGATGTCGAACTCCCTGGCAACATCTGTTATTTTCGCCCTTCTTCGATCTTTCAATAGTTCGGCACGCATAAAATCATCTATGTGATGTCGGGGAAGACATGCCAAAAATTTTAAGTTCGTCTATTAAATCTTTCCTGTAAAATTTTGACTTGAAACAACAACTGTCCACACGCGTCAAACCCTTTAAAGCTCTTATGAACGCTATCACGTGATGAACAGACGTGGGGAATAAAATTGCATACTCATACTTCTTCTTACTAATATCCCGCACTTATTCTAATTTTCCACATTTTGCTTCCTTTCATTTTGTGGTTGCTATGGATGATAGTGTTATCCGTCCTTAGCAATTGTCCAGCAGTGTACAAATATGGATGCGCTGCACAAGTAGTATTGATTGACGCACTGTTCAGCTGCACGAGGGCTTTCGGCGACGTCATTTTGAACCGTGGTCAAGTGACGTGGACGACACCTGAGCTGGCACATCGCACCAACGGGAGGACGTTTCAGCTCTCGACAGATTTAACGTGCATCGCTGCCCTACACGGCGGGCTTTTAGTGGTACTGGGCTCGAACTGGGGACAAGGCAAGCCACAATCCGATACCTATACCACTCGGCTACTACGGCCTACACAAGTATTATAAACATACGGCTACTATATATATATATATATATATATATATATATATACATACTGCCGCATTTGGAGTGAAGCTAATCCACAAGTGTATGTCGAAACACCGTTACATCCAGAAAAACTGACTGTTTGGTGCGCTTTATGGGCTGGTGGAATCCTTCTTCAAAAACGATGAAGGCCACAACATTACAGTCAATGGTGATCGGTATAGAGCCATGATTAGTAACTTTTTCATTCCTGAATTGAACAATCATGATGTCCAGGAGCTGTGGTTCCAACAAGACGGCGCAACATGTCACACAGCTCGTGCCACAATCGATTTATTGAAAGACACGTTTGGTGATCGCCTAATTTCACGTTTTGGACCTGTGAATTGGCCTCCAAGATCTTGTGATTTAACACCGCTAGACTATTTTTTGCGGGGCTATGTAAAGTCATTGGTCTATGCGGATAAGCCACAAACGCTTGACCATTTGGAAGACAACATTCGGCGTGTTATTGCCGATATACGGCCACAAATGTTGGAAAAAGTCATCGAAAGTTGGACGTCCAGATTGGACTACATCCGAGCCAGCCGTGGCAGTCATATGCCAGAAATCATATTTAAAATGTAATGCCACAAGATTATCGTTCGAATAAAAAAAATTCATGTCAATCGAATAATACATCGTTGTTTTATTGCAATTTAAAGTTCTATACCTCTCAAAAAAACACTCTTTATATATACTAGCCGTTACCCACCTGCTTCGCAAGGTGTTTCATGATGTTGTATAAATATATATTGTTTTAATATATATATTATTGTTATCTAAGTCCAAGCACATTAAGAATTCGATTGTATTGAAAAATATATTTATATCTGTAACTCTGGCTTCTTGATATAAAGAGAGAGAGAGAGAGAGAAGAGGTCAGAACTTCTAATTAATAATTTATAATAATCTCTAAAATTGAATTAGAATGATTTCTGCTCTCTCGTAACCCAATAACCAAGTGGATTATATAACATATAATAATAAATCAATGGACCAAAATGGCCTTGTGTGGCAGTTAGGAGAAAGGAGTGCCAGCTCAGGTGTCGTCCTTGACCGAGGTTCCAAATGACGAGATCGCCAATAGTGTTGGTTTCTTTTTAATGCGACGTTAGGATCCCTTTCACTGCCCTTTTCGTCTTTCCTGGCCCGAGATGGATTCCCGATCCCATCACTTAACACTGCAAGATTTTTCGAAAAAGGAAAAGTTGACAGAAAATATTTTCATCGGAATCCTGAACTTTTTATTTTCCGGAAAGACTTCCAAAATCAGCGATAGAAATTCAGCAGCTAGGTGAATGATAATTGCTTGGCCCACCCAACGAACGAAGCAGAGCCGGTAACTATTTCCAAGGGCAATTCATGACGCGGTGTTTTGTAATCCCTGGGTTGCCAATTCAGACGTGAGCTCTCGGTAAATCACGTTCTTTTTGTTCCACTTTCACCTGTGCCGGGCGGCGAACGACCTCGAGGGGCGCTCGAACCTTGACTCGGAGAAAAAATGTGTCTAGGGCAGGAGGACTTCCGATCAGATTTTGGGCAGATTAGAGAGGGTTCGCTTTTGAAATTTAAATTATCTGAATTCATTTCTTTCACCCCGTTCATTTCGTACGGAAAAAGTGTTGGATAAAACGTCCAATTTCAAAGTAATGTTCCTATTTGTAGCAGTCGAACCCCTCAGCTCAACTTTTTTTCCCGCCGGGCCGTATGCATAGGGTAGATATTTCATGCGGGTCGCAACATGAGGATGAATGAAAAAAACACCAGAAGACCAAGGCAATATTGGACACTTAAAATGTGGAAAATTGATCAACATATTGAAAATCATTTTGGGTTTTTAAACTATATTAATCTCTATCAAACACACATAAAAAATGTTCTTTTTCATGCATTTTATACTGAGTTATGGGGTAGTTTCGGTTCCCTTTCATTCATGACCATACAAATAAAACATTTAAACAAAACTGCCAAGCCATTTGATAGTTTGATTTTTTTTTCTTTTCACAAAGCCTTTCTTATTTTTATTTCAAACATAAATTTATCAAACGCAGAATGGAAGCAAAGAAGAGTTTTGACTGAATTCCAGACTGAAATCAGTATTATTTGTTTATATTTAAAAATCAGTTTCACCCATGAAATGATCACTACGCTTGTTCATTCTCTATTTTACTGTTACTAACTGTTAAAGTTTCAAATAAAAAAAAATCTTGCAATTCGTCCTCTTACGACATCCGCCCAGCCAGTAGGGTGGATAAGACCCTCGGCTTGTAACCAAGTGGGCTCGGGTTCGAATCCCAAATAAGCCATTTTTGTATTTTCTTCGGTAAAAGTCGGACTCTGGCCTGTAATGGATTTCCATTTCGAATGGAAAGCAATTTTCAGGAAATACAAAATTGACAGCAAATTGATTGAGATGACAGATTATTCATCATTTTTGGTTCGTATGGGCATATAATAGCTTGTAAATGAAAGAATGAGGAGTTGAATCCCATGAATTTATGTGGAAAAAAACCAAACAAACTCCTCCACCTCCATGCTGAAGTATGGAGGTGGAGGAGTTCTTGCGTGAGGGTGTAAATCTGCCTCAGAATTAGTTGATATGTTACTTTTTGATGGTATTGTGAATCATGAGCTCTATTTAAATATTTTAAAGATAAATTTTAAGCTATCCGCCCAAAATTTGGACGAAGGCGACGACTTCCTTTTTTAACAGGATAATGACGCCCAGCGTACTGCTCTCAATGTACGCAGCTGGTGTCTCTATAACTGTCCCCAAATTTTTAAACACCTGCTCAATCACTTAACTTAGCCCAGTAGAATATTTTTGGAGAGAATTTGATATAAAAAAATAAGAAAACATGACATACCTAGATATATATTATAAATGTGAAAGTTTGTGAGGATGTTTGGGGGTCTTTCACGCAAAAACAACTGAATGGATTTTAATGAAAGTTTACAGTAATATTGCTTATACATCAGAATAACACATAGGCTATAATTTATAAAGATATTGTGTGAAGTGTCCAAAATATAACGATATTTGTCAAGTAAATAGGAAAAAATTCTGCCATCTGCAAGCAATTCATCTTTTGTTTGTGAAGAAACGCAAGGCGATCGCTACTAATTGATTCCTGTTATCTCAGCATATACTCCCTATTTTTTTTAATTCAGAATAAAACTAAGTTTTGAAGGGAGAGGTTGTTATAAATCTCTCTTTATTTGAATGTTTTTTTTTATGATTTTATTATGCATATTTGGTAGTAAGAAACTGATCTTTTTTCAAAATAAATGCTTTTATCGGTTCTGGTACTTGAAGTAAATAAACTTTCTCTTTCACACTACATCATTTGGACAAATTTTTGAAATTTGTTTGTGGTTAGTAGTTAATTATAACGCTATAATTTTAATTGAATATGCGGATATTGCATTTTTAAGTATAAAAATAATTATAACTACTGTACTGTATTTTTTGGAGTGAGTGAATTTTAACGTCGCACTGTTCAGCTACACGAGGGCTTTTGGCAACGGACCACGTAATTTTGAACCATGGTCAAGTGACGTAGACGACACCTGAACTGGCACCCCCTTCTTCTAACTACCACACCACATAGAGAAAGAATATTCTACCAATACTTTGCAGGAATATTCTTTGAAATCCACTCTTTCAAGATATATGGCAGCACGGGTTCTATGATGAATATTTTAGCGGGGAAGGCGAATAGTTCTGTAGCAGATATTGCGTTTTCAGCTGACGGCGTTTTCAGCGGATAGCAAAGATTATTATCTTTGTCCCGAAAAAATAGTTTATGTCAAAATTTTAGTGTCTTATGTTTTTGTATGTTAATGAAGACCTTAGAAAACGATCTGACTATTTATTTTAAGTGAACGGTGCATATAATTAATTTTACAGTGGAATACCTTTCATTAATTTATTAGCCCTAACGGATTAAATTTCCCAAAGTGGAGTATTTCGTTTATGTATATCCCTTAATTTTCAATGTAGTGATCCAAAAAGAAAATATTGTATGAAAAAATCTGCAGTAAATTATAATGCGTTGGATAAAGTATTAACGTGCATCGCACCCCTACACGGCGGGTCTTACAAAGCTCTAATAAAGCTCGAGCTATGAAAGTAGCTAGACATTTGCCAACTTGACTCTATCGTTAGCATTTCGTTATGTTTTTCATTGAATCGCCATTACAATTTAAGAAATGGCGCTGCTTGCGAATATTGCAATTTTAACATAAAATAAATACAACAGAAAGTAATATTAATGTATTAAACTTTGAGATATAAATTATTTACACTATTTTAAGCATTCATTACACAAAACTTTTAACAATGTGCTACTTTTGCTGAGCAGATTCTTCTATTTGCGTGTTCCGTTATATGTCTAAGTAAATTTTGCTTAGTTATATGCAATAATAAATTGTGCATTTTATTGGAACATTTTGGCCAAAAAATTGATCGCTTAAGGAGTTAAAACGGGATTGCGGACAGTTTTCATAATATTTTTCCCCCATGATTAATTTGCGAAACGTGTAGAAGTTTAATTTTCGGAGAAACTCTTCGGCGTAAGTCAAAAATATTTCTACAATGGTAATTTCTACCACTTCACACTAATGATTGGATTGACGTCGCCTTCTGAAGCAGCAGGAGGGCATTGGGGACGGAGCTCGTCATTTTAAATAGTGGACAAGAATGACACTTGATGACACCAACTTTGAGCCCCGACAAATTGAACGTGTACACGGTGGGTATTCAGTGACACTGGGTTTCGAGTCCACGACATGACCACCTCGGTTACTGCGGCCACATGCTTTGCTCCAAGACACTTTCAGTTGGCTCAATGCGCCATCTCGGACCTCTTCCTCAACAAACCCTCAGAATACCCCCAAAATATGATGACTTTTTATTTGTAAAATCAGTATTTCTTGCAAGATACCGTATTATTACCTCAATGGATGTGCGACCTCAAGAATACCACAATTGTTTGCGATGAAATTATCATTAGTTTCTGAAATGCCACTCCTTTTAAGAAATACTAATTCAGAGCAGCAACAGCTCTTGTATTAGATCATTTGTTTCAGCATTGTTGTTAAGAAATATTTATGTACGGTAATTTTTGCATACGATTAAAAGCGTCTATATCAATGCCACACGAACAAATGTTTCAAAAAGTAAATATTTTCAACAAAGCTTTTGAATGGCTTCATTTTTATTCTACCAAGAATGAAAAAAATTAACATTGTATGAGTGAGTGTGTATTAATTTCGCGCTACACAAGGGCTGTTGGCGACGGACCTCATAATTTTGAACCATGGTCAAATGACAAGGACGACACCTGAGCTGGTAGCACCCTCTTCTAACTACCACACTAATAGGAGTTTGAGCTCGACAGATTTAACGTGTATCGACCCCCTGTACATAGTGGATTTTCAGAAGCACAAGGATTTGAACCCACTACCTTTTGGCCACGAGTTAATGACTTTGACCTCTAGGCTTTCACATACACAATATAAAGAAATAAAAAGTAATTTTCTTTCTATTGACTTATAAACAGTCTTCCTTCTGCTGACCTACGTGACTGAATCAAAGGAGATAAGAATACCTTTTCCAAAAAAAAAAAGCTCCAAGCTTATTTCTAAATGTTCTATTAATAAGTTAATATAATCTATTCTCTTTTATTTTTGAAGAAAGCAAGGAAAGTACCCACAGTAGAATTACCCAACAAATGACAATTCAAAATTTCCAAAAACAATTGTTCAAGTAATTTCTAATCAGATTCACGAAGGCATAAAAAATGTCGGGAAGTTCTTAAGAATTATTTTAACAGGACTTAATAACTTCAGATTCATCACACGAAAATAAAATCATTTCAGAATGACCCGTTTTCAGACAATTACAATTATCTACATGACCATATCCAAGTGTCTCAAATGCACAGTATTAGGTACCGCAGGCTCTTTTAGTTATGTGGGTGAATGAGTGAATATTAACGTCACACTGCTCAGCTACACGAGCCATTGAACCATTATCAAGTGACGAGGACGACACTTGAGCCGGCACCACCCTCTCCTAACTACCACACCACATCAAGGAAGGGTGGTTGAGCTCTCGACAGATTTAACTTGCTTCGCTGCCCTACATGGTGGGTATTTAGTGGTATTGGGCTCGAACTCTTGACATACCTGCCACGATCCGATACCTTGACCACCAGGCTACCGCGACCACTTCAGTTATCTGGAGTGAGTGACTGAATATTAACGTCGCACTGTTCAGCTACACGAGGGCTTTTTTCTTTTTGGCGACGGACCACGTAATTTTGAACCATGGTCATGTGACGTGGACGACACCTGAGCTAGCACTCCCTCTCCTAACTACCACACCACACCAACGGGAGGACATTTCAGCTCTCGACAAATCGCTGCCCTACACGGCGGGTTTTTAGTGGTACTGGGCTCGAACTCGTGATAAGGCAATCCACGATCTGACCACTTGGCTACCGCGGCCACTCAGTTATATGAATTGCCTTGTTCACATAATACTCACAAGCTACACGAGGGCTCATGGCGATGGTCCTCATCCTTCTGTACAATGCTTAAATGACGAGAACGCCGCCTGAGCCAGCATCCATTTTCCAGACTTTCCCATGGACTTTGAACTGTTGCAGATCAAACGTTTTCAGCCTCTCTGAAAAGGGAATCAATGGTAGCCTGGTGGTTATGTTCACGAATTCGTCGCCGTCGTGTGGTGGGTTGGAGTCCTGGTGCCATTAAAGACCCGCCGTGTAGAGGAAGCTCAGGGACGTTAAATCTTTCGAGCTCAAAGCCATCCCGTTGGCTTGAGCTCGCCATTAGACCTCGTGTTGCTACCGACATTAATATAACTCTCCCTCTTTACACCAGTGATTCCCAAAGTGGTCCACGACGACCTACAAGGATTCCACATGAGCCAAAAAATAATTTGAGGTATAAATGGGGATCTACGACTCTCATTCAACTAGATCAGTTTGAAAAGAAAATTGAATCAAATGGAAACCAGAATTTACCTGTTTAACAGATTTATTTACTAAATTTAGTGAGGTTAATTTGCAGTTGCAAAGTAACAGCTGGATTTTATTAAAACATGGGCCATCATTTCAGCGTTTTTTGCCAGAAGTATGCTAAAGAAGTATAATGTTGCACGTCGCAAATTTTCCCAGTTTATTACAGACACTCTTTCAGAAAGAGGATGTTTTAACCGACATTTAACTGCACTTAATTCGTATTTTGAAACTAGATTGGAGAGTGCTTTGATTATTGTAACTACCACAGTTGACAATGAATTCATAGTGTCACATTGAATAAAAAAAGTGTCATATTACAAAAAGAAATGATCGAAATAGGCGGAGATCTTAAAGTAAAGTTTAGAAACGGATGTCATCAAATTTTGGCTTTTAAAAGACATACTTGTTATTTATTCCGAATTATGGAGTATTGTGAGGTTTTAAATTGTTTTTCTTCTGTGAGAAGAAGTGGCCGCGGTAGCCTAGAGATCGGATCGTAGCTGGCTTGTCACGAGTTCGAGCCCAGTGCCACTTAAAATCCACCGTGTAGGGGAACGATGACCATTAAAAATATCGAGAGCTCAAACGTCCTCCCGTTGGTGTAGTGAGGTAGTTAGGAGAGGGGGTGCCAGCTCAGGTGTCCATGGTTCAAAATGACGTGGTCCGTCACCGAGAAAGCCCTCGTGTAGCTGAACAGTGCGACGTTAATATTCACTCACTCTGTGAGAAGGAGTTTCAGTGTGGTTGCCAATCTCTAAGATAAAGAAAGAAAGGAAACCGAGGAGATTTGGGGTTAAACCTGACAAGAATGCTGAAAATTTATTATTAAAGTCCCCTATTTATCCCTCTCATTAAAAGCATTTTTATCAGTTATTTTATACATTAAGTTTTTATTTAATTAACATGCGTTTCTTAAATTTTAGACACTACACTTAGATATTTAAGACTTTTAAAGTAACTTTATACCAGCTGTCAAAAAAACATTTAATTTGATAAATTTACAAAAATTCAATATTAGGTAGCGGGCTGTACCCAAAACCGAAAAGCGTGGCAAGGGGTCCATGAGATGAAAGTTGGGAACCTCTGCTCTACACGGAGGGTCTAGTGGAACCAGGAGTCGAACCCTCTACTCGACAGAAACAACGCAACCACGAATTTCAAACCCTAAGCCTTCGGCTACCATGACAGCAAAACCGTGTCATTGAAAGCAACGTAATGTTGTATATATTTTACGTATAAAAATGCTTTTTTTTTCCACACAAAAAAACTCTTTTAGGATGCAATATTGTTTCATTGCGCAGCAATGAGAATTTGACTCGAGGAAAGAGAATTGCAACCCCAAGAGGCGATTTCAAAAGAGAGGAAATAGAGATACGCGCATTAATTTGCATGCCGTATCTTCAGGGATGTTGAATGCGTTTCACAATCACCCTGGGGTGGTCCCATTAGGAATGAGAATTGCACAACCCTCATTGTTCACCATTCGGCTAATGAAGTGCCTTTCGACATGCAGTCGCTACAAATTCAAAAATCGCTGCTACCGTTTTTTGTTTTGTTTTTTCCATCAATGTGTGGCACGAAATTTGATACCCTATTTTTCTTCATCGCTACCTTGTTTTATCATTCCGTACGGTGCATTACGACGGTTTTACTTCACTATATATTATCTTACTTTTAATATTACTTAGAATGTACTGAGAGAGTACAAATTCTTTTTTAACTATATTTTCGAAACAAAATTCTAAATTTCTGCTTTCACCAGTCACTGGTGCTTTATAATTGAGCTGGTAAAAATATTCATGGACTTAAAAAGAATTCTTAAGCATTAAAAATGACTTGATGCGAAATTCTTTTAATATATTCTGCATCATTGTATTCGCCCACGAAGATTCTTCATGGGAAAAAAAATTCTCTGAAATTTAAACTCAAACAAGATTTGCAAGAAAACAGCTTTTCTCGAGGTCGAGTAATATACGGAAATCGAACACTCCTCAAGTGGCGGTGGTAAAAATTCTATTTCCACAAGAGGAGCGGTGTTTCTATTCATTAATTAACTATCTTTTTAGACTTACAGTAAAATTGGGTGTACAGCGCGCACCTGAGCTTTTAAGCTGCTTTTTTTAATTTTTAGGTATATTCGCCCTTTTTTTACGAAGAAAGCTGAAATTTATATTCGAGGTATCCCAGACTTCTAAAAAAATACTATACTTCTAGAACTACAACTCTCTTATAGCTCATAAGGCATGTCATTTCTTTTCTATAAACAGTATTTCGAAACATGTAGAAGCAAAAAAAAATTTATGTGCTCATATCTCTTTTTTTTTTAATTTTTAAAGCTATCGTTTTTATACCCGCACGCACCCTAAAATTTCAATCTTATTTTTTGTGTTAAAAACGCGTGTTATATACCGGATATTACAGTATGCGGAAACTCAGTGGCTTAATAGTTATGGTAGCGAATTCGTGACGAGTGTTGTCGGATCATGGGTTCGAGTCCTGGTACCAATAAAGACCCAACATGTAAGGTTGCTGATGTACGTGAAATTTATCGAGGCGCAAAATTCTCACATTGATGGTATATGAAAGTTTGGAAAGTATTGTGCCATCTCGGTTGATTGATTGATTGATTGAATATTAACGTCGCACTGTTCAGCTACACGAGGGCTTTTGGCGACGGACCATGTAATTTTGAACCATGGTCAAGTGACGTGGACGACACCTGAGCTGGCACCCCCCCTCTCCTAACTACCACACCACACCAACGGGAGGACGTTTCAGCTCTCGACAGATTTAACGTGCATCGCTGCCCTACACGGCGGGTCTTTAGTGGTACTGGGCTCGAACCTGTGACAAAGCAAACCACAGTCCGATACCTATACCACTCGGCTACCGCGGCCACTTGTGCCATCTCGGAGTGACGTCCTTGTTACTTGACTGAGGTTCAAAATAATGAGGTGTGTCACCAATAGGCATCGTGTTGAAGCAGTAATTCAAGTTAAAGCAATTCAGACTAAATTTAAGACTGTCAGCCAATAACTCAGACAAATAAGAAAGCTATACTGGATTCCATTTAATAAACTGGTTTTTGCAGTATTTTATATTATTTTCGGCCAATGTCCGGTAGCTGAATAGACCAATAGACTCGTGACCAGCGGTCTTTCGGTCTGTAGTGCGTTCGATTCTTGTGCCCCTAAGTGAGTGAGTGAATATTAACATCGCACTGTTCAGCTACACGAGGGATTTTGGTGAAGGACCTTGTCATTTTGAACCATGGTCAAATGACGAGGATGACACCTGAGCTGGCACCCCCTCTCCTAACTACCACACTCCACCCACGGGAGGATGTTTGAGCTCTCGACAGATTTAACGTGCATCGCTGCCTTACACGGCGGGTTTTTAGTGGTACTGGGCTCGAACTCGTGAAAAGGCCAGCCGCGATCCGATACCTTGACCACTGGACTATCACAGCCCCCTACCAAAGCTCGAATGCCTGACGTCGGTGTGGTGTTGAAGTTTGGAAAGGGGTAACAATTCGAGAATCATTCTAGTTACTTCATCATAATGCAAAATGACGAGATATCTGTCACCCATTTCGCTCGCGAAAATTTTTAGTGGCCGCGGTAGCCGAGTTGTATAGGTATCGGATCGTAGCTTGCCTTGTCACGAGTTCGAGCCCAGTACCACTAAAAACCCGCCGTGTAGGGCAGCGATGCACGTTAAATCTGTCGAGAGCTGAAACGTCCTCCCGTTGATGTGGTGTGGTAGTTAAGAGAGGGGGGTTCCAGCTCAGGTGTCGTCCACGTCACTTGACCATGGTTCAAAATTACGTGGTCCGTCGCCAAAAGCCCTCGTACAGCTGAACAGTGCGACGTTAATATTCAATCAATCAATTAATCACGTAATTTTTAATTGCTATATTAGTAAATAAAAAAACAATCAGCTAATGCACACACCCACACGCTGTTACACATTTTAATTTAATTTTTCGATCTTTACATTAGGTTATTCTTTTTTTCTCTTCTGTATCTAAATGATTCCCGAATTAGCCTTTCCTGTACATAATACCTTTAGGCTTCCAAAAACGCTGTAGTGTACATGGGAAAGGGGGATACATTCTAAAAACACGCAGGCGAAAGCATCGAGGTGGTAAAAAGGAAAATTTGTTAGTGAGGGTTTACCGCCAAACCTTACCCTTGTGTACGCTACTGCGAGAAATAGAAAATCGAACTTTTAAAGCGACATCTTCTGAAATAGCCTACAAATACAGGGTGAGTACAAATGATGGATCTGTTTTTAAAAAATTATATTTTCAAAACTACTGCATTTTCCCCCAATATTTAAAGAGAAATATACCAAGTCTTTTTTTCTGTTACAATGAGGGATCCTCTTGTTACGCGACATGCGTTCAATCCTGTACCTTCCCTACATTTTGTAGCATCTCTTTATTATTGGTTCGTCATACTGCACAAATGCTTTCTTGTCTTCCTCTGTGTCCATTGCAAATTATACGGATTGAAGTTTATTTTTTTTTCGTAAAATTTTCCTTATCGTTTTCTGGGGCACACAAGTGGCAACTCTCGTAGACTTCGAACACAACTCTGCCTCACCCTCGCCACTTTCGAGGCACTTGGCCGGCCACTGCTTTCCTTTTTGCACGAGCAACTGATTTTTTGTTTGTTAAGTTGATGATACCATTGCAGAATGCTCTTGCTGGTTGGTGCTTCTTCTCCGTAGTGATTTCCAAATGCACGTTGCACCGAAATATAAGAAAAAATCCATGCATACTCTTATGTGCAAAAACTCTTTTTTTTTTTTGTTATAGCCATCACGTTCGGATTTTAATCACATCGAACTCGAATGTGTTGTTGATCATTGGCGGAAAAAAAACTTGGTATATTTCCCTTTAATCCATGTATCATTTATTGTAATATGTGTGCAGTAGTGTCGATATTATTTTTTTTAAAATCCGGTCCATCACTTGTACACACCCTGTACATTGTGTAGGAGTCGAAGCGCGCTTATGGGAGACGCAGTTTCTTTTCAGGAATCATGCTTCGAGAATAACTAGTGCAATTCGTTTTATGATAAATGCAATACTGACGAACAGTTATAAGAAATCAAATTATAAAGTTTATTATTTTTGCAATGTTTTTTTCTCTCTCTCTTACATAAATATAAAAACGGCACTGAATAATAAAAGCTAACGAGAGTTCTCTCTCTCTCTCGCTCATTCTTTTTCCCGTGTTGTTTTTAAAAGAGAACACACAAGTAATATAAAAAAAAATTAAGTCAATTCCTACTTTGATCAACAAAGAAAATTTTTATTTTAGCTACTTTTCTTAGAGTTACAATTAATATAAATAGGTATATATATAGGACAGAATCACAACATCAAGCGGTAATTCATTCTTATTCATTATCATTAAAGTATCGTTTTGTCATCCAAAACAACCGTTTCTAAAAAACTTCAGTTCCACTGAATGCTTTAAAACGTGAGAAATAAAATCTTTTAAAGTTTTGACCCAAGTGGCTAAAAATAAAACCAACGGGGCTGTATCTGTTATTCATTAAATAATCAGTCAATTAATTTTATCTAATTATAATTAAATTATCCTATTTTTATCCAAAACAATAGTTTATAGAAAATTTCAACTCAAATAAACGCTTTAAAATGCGAGAAAAAAAAACTTTTTCAAGTTTTGACACAAGTCACCAAAAAGGATGCCAACATGGCTGTATTTGTAATTCATTAAATAATTTGTTTTAATCCACACATTAATTTTTATTAATTATAGTTAAACTACTGTAGTATCATCCAAAATAATCATGTATATAAAATTTCTGCTCAATGAAGCGCTTTAAAATGTATTTATCCACCAAGACAAATCAATATATGGAGACTGTAAGCTACAAGTAGGAATTGAAAAAATAAGACCTTTAAGGGCTTATTTTCCCTCAAGTGTCAAGGAAAACATAATTATTCTAAGGAATCAGTCAGCGATCCATAAAATCGCATTCGATATTAAATCTGCGGAAATGAATCAATTCAAAAAAGATGTTACAATGAGAAAAATAAGATTTGTTGAAAGATTTTGATTTTGTGTTTGGAAGCAGCCCTCGGGTTAGAACAAAATGGGTCCTTTACAAATTTGGCTAAGAATATTTTTATCCAGAAAAAAGATATCTGTATGCTTTCATTATTTAAAAAAATGAAATTTTTACAATAAATTTTAGAAAATTTAATTCAAATGTTCAAGCAATGTAAGAAAAAGTAAGTCGTAAGTCGAAGTATCGGGTTTGCTTTTATTACACGGGGCAGCGCGTGTCCGTTACTCTAATATAGTCGTTGTATAATAAGTCGTTGGTGACCTCGACAAACAACTTTCATATGCAAACAATTCGAAGTGCAAAAATCGATTGACCTAAAAGTATGCCAAGAAATAAAGCAAATTATCAAGATGCAGTTCTCGAGATAAGCGGGGCGACCTCGAAACTATCGCAAAATTCTTAATGATTCGGGGCCCTTTTTCAATTCTTCCTTGAATTTCTGATTACTGCATCCCATCAAGTGGTTGATAAAAAAAACTGATTACTATTTGCACGAATTTTACTTTGATCTAATACGAATTCCAATGGAAATTAATTAGCCTTTTTAAAAGAATGAGAATCATTATGGGTGAAAGAGTAGGCAACCTAAAGCGGTTTTCGGCTAATGTTAAAAAAAAGAGGACCCAAATTCGGAATACTTTTTCAAATATAAAAGTACTCAAACATTAATATTATATCATCCGGCTTCACTCTCCTGTAGAGAATCACTTATTTATCACACTACTCATTTTTATCCGAGTTCTTTTATGTTCGCGTTTTTTGTCCTATACCGTAATGCTAAATGAGCATGTTAAAAGGAAAAACAAATCACATATGAAACATTTTGAAAATTTTAAAACACTATATGATAGATAAATGCATGAGTTAGACAATTTTTTATAAAAATTGAGGCACTTTTTTCTGTCCGAAAAAATGTGCTCCGCGTTAAGTTCACGCTCTTGTGTATGTGGCGAAAACAGCTTAAAAGGTGTATAGATAGTCAAGTGCAATTTATTTTTACCTAAAATAATAGCCCTTAAAAATTGAAAACCTAACGGACTTGTTATAATAGTCAAAACGAATCGATTTTAGGTAATAAAATAGCTTAAATGTTTAAAACACCACAAAAATTATTTTTTTCCGTCACTTGGATAATGCGTTTATTTAAATTAAAATGAATCAAGCAAATCGCAGTTTCTATTGTTCATAATTGCATACTCGGTGCCCTTTGATATGGAGAGAGCGTGTGCGAAGAATAAAATGACTTGAAATGTGTGTCACATTCATTCTAATTGTGTGTCAATGCCGATTCTAAAATCCTTCCGTTTCGCTCCGATCTCTTTGTCCAACTCGGCTCGCTTCAATGACACCATACGGAGTAAGAGCTGCGTCAGGGCGCATGCGCTAAACTGGTACCTCTTCATAATTTCTCTCTCGTGTTTCGATTTTTCCTTAGAACACAGTACGTAAGATCATGGTTTGTTCAAGTTCAAAACAGAGCGCTTCACCAACATAAACTCAGAGAAAATGCTGAAAATACGAATAAGTACTTGAGCTCTTCGATTTTAATGTAAGCAGGAGCAGCTTCATTAATTCGTAATGGATGCATTCATTGCGAGATGCGAAGGAAAACAATGCAGAGTGCCCGATGGACTGATACGAGTTTCTTCAACGCAAGGAGAGAGAATTAATCATTCCATTTGAAAGTTATTTATGTGCAAACATCAGATTACAGTGGAACCTTTATAGAAAGAGCCTCTAGAGAGCGAACTTTGTCCTGGAACATTTCTCGATTTTCTTCGTTGAATAACCTCTCTGTAGAGAAGTGCATTTTCTATAGAACCAACTTTTTTCTTTTGTGATTCAGTTTTTTTTCCTCCCTAAATTTAAAGTATTTCTGAACATTTCAAGTTATTCTCTCTTTAACACATTTTATGGTGGTCATAAATATTGAACCAGTTTGATTAGGTCCTAACTCGCCGAGAGCAATATTCTGGATGGGTCATCCAACAAGTGCAACTTTTAACCCCTATTGCTCAGTTCACTAGAAACATCTTCGATATCCTCTTTCACCTTCAGCGGTGTAGTCCCCGTGTTCTAATTATAAAATAATGTATGTTTAATATTACTCTTGTATGCTTTAAATTATAAAATATCCTTAAAATTCATTGGTTTTAGTATAAAATTATTTTCTTACTATTGAAAAAACAGTGAATTCTTTGACATTCTCTTTTCCTTGCAGATTTCTTTCCCCTTTCTTTTTTGATGGTTGAGATACATAAAATAAACATATATTAATATAAAAAAGGTGTGAATAATTCATTTTAATATATAGTGTTTATGAGTTTAAAATTTGCTTTATGTGATTTATCAAGTATATTAAACGATGAACCTCCATATAACGAACTTTATTCCGGGATTTAGTTACTTCGCTATGTAGAGGTCTGAGTGTAGTTTAAAAAATCTGTTCAAATCTGAATTGAAATAACCCATTTCAATGTTCGTTTTATGGCAACCATAGGGTCACGAACTCGTGGCTGGAGTGTCGCGGGTTCAAATCCCGGTGCCACTGAAGACCCACCGAGTAGACTCACGTTAAATCTGTCGAGTTCAGAGTTCATCCATTGGTAGGTCAGGTGTCGTCCTCGTCGACTGACCTAGGTTCAAAATGACGGTGTCCGTCACCAATGGCCCTCGTGTTGCTTTAGAGCTCTTACACCAACATCCTTTTCTTCAGCCCGCTCTTCACAATAGAGAAGCCACCCATGCGGTAGAGCAGTGATTCCCAAAGGGGTCTATGATGACTTGTAAAGGGTTCACATAAGCGAAAAAAAATTTGGAGATCTATAATAGATCATCACTTTAATTTTAAAAGAGCCGCGGTAGC
>BMAU01010472.1:0-13959 GCA_019973935.1 Trichonephila clavipes | reverse complement strand
AGGTATCCGACTACTTGCGACAACTTTTTTGAAAAAATGGAGATATGGAGATTTTTTGTGATTTTTAGATTTATTTGGTATATTTTAAAGAAAAAAATCCTAAAAAATTAAAAAGAAATTTTTATTAGTATATGAAAATTAGGGAAAAACTGGTTAAATTTGCATTACATAAACGGGGCCCGCTCTGTAAAAAATTTTATGAACAAATCCTCCAATTTTTACTGTTTGATATGTTGCTTTGTTATTTATGTTTGAAGTTGATCTTTAGGATAAGATATATTTTAATTTTTACAAAAAAAATAGAGCACTTTATCTTAGTTATTATACGAAATTGCTTAAAAACAGTAGTTATATTCACATAAGGGACTGTAAATTTTGTAATAATGCAGTGATTTAAAAATCTGAAGATCAAAACAATTCTACTATTATACAGAACATACACAAGAAATTTCAGTAAATTATTTTTCAAAACTTTTTGAGCAATCACGATTCCCCAGTTTGAACATTTTTCTGAAAAAACACATTTTGAGTAAAACACATTTTAAAGTTTGAAATACTTTTTCTAAATATTAATACTTACATACAGGTTTAAAATTCTCCACATTTATACGTGACACCTTCCTTTTTCTCAGATAATGCACAGTTCCTTTTTTTTAAGTCCTCTGAGTTTTTTCTCTTGTTTTTGTAGTTGGCAATGAATGTCTCTCCGAGTCGACAATTCTTTCGTCATCAACCTTTGAAAATCCCTTCAGAATGAAATAACCCATTGGGATGTGTAAATATTCCAACACGGAAAGAATCCCTTTAGATCCATCATTGAACTGTAATACAGCCAAGAATGCACCAAATTGTAATGTCAGAAGTTCAACAAAAGTTTCTTTTGGGGATTATGCTCCACAAAACACCATTAAACTTTCATTGGCATTTTGGGTCTTTCCGTGTAAACATTTTTCAGAAGTGATTGGTCACATAAATCCATATAGGTGGTTTCACTGTGTTCAATATAGCATTTGGTAAGCCAGCTGTTCTATGTTTATACAGTTTTCCTTCTTGCTTGGCCTTTTGGTATTTACACCATGTATCCGGATCAGAAGGGCATTGTCCATGCATGGGTTTTTTGTCGGTGGAGCAACAATGAAAAAAAAATGCAGCAATGACTGCAATCTGCATGTTAGACAAATTGCCGACATTACTCAGTGCAATTCCAAAATAATTTTTGAAGAGATGTGTCGATGAATTTGTCGATCAATTTACCTTTTCCGCCTAAGCCTTTTGTAGATTTTTTTCAGCTTTCGTAAACGAGAGCCAACTCTCTTCTGCACATGTCCTATGCACTCATATTTAACTACGCTATCATAACCATAAATGTCTTTCACATTATTGAACGCCTTTGTGAATCCCCATCCCCGTAATAAGACGTATATCGAAGACTGCGGTTTGCTTCAGACCTTTCAAAAAATCCTATAAACACCGACAGTTTTCCATATTAGACGCTGATCCTTTGTGATTTTTACAAAAATGTGACACTACGCATTTTTTTGGAGAATCCCGATGTTTTTTCGGTTTTCGTACACACTCGGCAATATTGACTGAGCACTTCAATGTCTAATATTTTTCAGGAGTCACAGTTGTCCGAAACATCCATTCAATGAAAAGTAGCCACGTTTTTTGCCATGTACCATCTACACTAACGCCACACTCATTTGAACATTCTGCAATGGATTTTGCTGACTCAACATAGAATTGTTTGCAGCTTGTGACGCAGCATGCAGCAGCTTAATTTCATGTTGTCTGTATGTACATTTTGACGGATAAGGAATATTCAGCATACTGAACAGTTTCTTTCCAGCTGAAAATCACTTTGCCAATAATTCTCATTCAAAAACAAAAAAAGGTTTATAATATTTAAATTATTCACCTTTGATGTGGAAGTGAATCCTTGTGAATAACAGTTCTTACACTTGAGACATAAATTTGACTGCAAACCAAGTCTTGAGTCTTCAATCAAGTACAGTTCTTGATTGTAACAAACAGGACAAGAAAGAATAGAGATATTGACATCCAGTATTTCGATGTCGAAAATCCTATTACCAGAAGAGTTTCGGAATCAACATTAAATAAAGTGTCACTTAATCTCTTCCCAATTTTCAGAACTAATACTTCCTTCACTAACTTTTTTGAGCAGTGCGGAAATTCCATGAAACTTTCGCTTCTTCTGACGTCTCTTTTTCGTTCATGTCCATGGCAGAAACTTAAAGAATACTAAATAAGTAATTTTTTATGAAATATGAAAATCAAAATGAACTTATTTCAGTAAAAACTAGAATGAAAAAGTTAGCAGTAATGGCAAACGTTAAGAAGTAAATAAACTTACATATCCTGAAATTGCCAGATGTGGCTTATTTTATAAAGAAAAATAAGTGAGGCTTTTTAATAGCGTTTAAACAAAATATTAAAATATACTTTTTAGTTCAAAATATATTTTTCAAAAAGTGGAAAGAAACCGAAAAACCTTCCAGTTTTTATTTCAGAATCCCACTTCCGGTCGGCGATTACCAACCGGAAGTGTCATCTGCTACTAAAACTGTTGTAACTTTTGTTCTAGTGAACGGAAAATAAAAAACTTTTGTAATTTTTATAAAGCTAATAAGTTGGTCTACAAAATAGAATCATAAAAAAAAAATTGTCAATTCTTGACCAAATCCCCGATTTTAGGGTAGTCGGATACCTTAAGATAATGAATACACACATACATATACTAACAAAGAGCAAAAAAATACATTAAGAACATCTCTAAGTATCTAAATAATAAAAAAAAACTACAAGAAAAAATTCACAACTGGAAAATTTGAGTACTAGATACAATCAAAACACAATAGCACACAATAAAAAATTTGTTACATGTTTAACAGATGAAGAAGGATTGATATTCGGTGACCCATCACCTTGTTTTATGAAAAAAAAAAAAAAAGAATTCCAACGACTGGTCACGGTACCAATATGTTGCGACGCTGATGAGCTTATTTAATTTATCTATCCTGAAACCAGATTCTTAATTTAACATCGCATCATGACTTAAGGCTACAGTGGACAGTTAAAATGTGGAAAATTGACTAAAACATCGAAAAAATTTTTTTAGCTTATTTTAATATTATATTAGCTTCTCTATCAAACGCAAAAAAAAAATTTTGGTTTCATGCATTTTTACTGAGTTATAGGGGTAGTTCCGATTCAGTCATTCATGACCACGCCCCTTTGTTTACATTCTGATGTCATGCTGACAAAGCTGTCATACTTTGACAGTACGAATTTTCTTTTACTGTAGACATAGCCTCTCTAATTTTTATTTTTAAATGTTAATTTTTCAAGGTCTGGAAGGCAACAATTTGTTTTAACTGTATCTGAGACCTAAATCGGCATTATTTGTTTACAATTCGTTCGAACTTGCGTTTGCATTTTTCGTTCAATTTTATTCAGACTTTATATTGATTTTTACCAAAACAAAAAAGTTCTTTTCAGAACTAAAGTTCATTTAAATTGCTTTTTTGTTATTTTAAAATTTTATAATGGATCTTTATATCATCGAGATATAGAAAACCTAAAGGTCGTCCTACCAAAAGGAGAAAGATGTTGGCTGAAAATAGCAAGAAGCGATGGCAGAAATCTTCTAAAACTGTTGATGAAAAAAACAGTAATAGTATGGTATTGCAGAGAGATACATTGTCTGAACCGAGTACATCTTCCCAACCTGAGGCAAGCTATATTTTCACCCACAAGGCTGTGTTTTCTGAATTATTGCAGAAAGTTCCTTGTAAATATTGTACAAACTGTACCCTTGTTATAAAACAACACCATTCCATGGGGTATTCTACAAAAGATGGAACTTTTATGCGAATCATGTCATGAAAGCTATGGAAGTGTTTTTCAAGTTTCAAGAAGAGGCCAAAAATTCACATGATATAAACAGCAAACTGGTGAGTGCCAGCCCTATCCATAGGCAGAGGGCATGCTGCTTTGGAAACGTTTTCATCTGTGCTCAACATGCCAACAATGGACCGAAAAACATTTGCCAAATGCATGCACAACTTATCCGTGAAAAACAAAGAGGTGAAGAAAAAAATGCTCGAATGTCACGTCAAGCTGCTAGAAGCTCACGTAAAAGTTGATGCTTCTCTAAAAAATCGAAATAATTGATGTGAGTGTATCATATGACGGTACTTGGCAAAAGCGAGGACATACATCTAACCTAGGATTAGGAATAATCATCGATATCCTTAGTGGACTTGTCCTTGACTTTGAAGTATTGTCGAAATACTGTCATAATTGTGTAGTTGCTGGTCGAGATATGGGAGTCGATAGTGCGGGAGTTCCACATATGGCAAAAAGGACATGCGGATGAGTGTGACAAAAAATTTCGATGGAACTTCTGGAGCCATGGAGATGCACGCTGCACTAATATGTGGAGGCGATCAATTAGTGATTTCCAAATGAGATTCGTTTCCATGCTGAGTGATGGTGACTCAAAAACTTTTCAATTTTTGTCGGACAATAAAATATATGGTTCTGATATAAAATTGAAAAGGAAGGAGTCCTGAATCATATTTCAAAGAGGCTAGGCACATCGTTACGTAACAAAGTGAAAGAATGGAAGGTGAAAAAAGTGACTCTTGGTGGGCGTAAGCGGGGAAGCCTTACAGATAAAAACATCACAAAGTTACAAAATTACTATAGAAGGCAATAAAAGATAATGTCCCTGATACCGATAAAATGAAAACTGCTATATATGCCAGCCTGATGCATTGCTCGTCAACTGACAAAAGCCTATGCATGGTAAGTGTCCTGAAGGAATTATCATGGTGTTTCTATAAAGAGCTATAGCCAAAGGTGAGACCCCAGGGTCACACAGTTCCATGAAAACTTACTTGTCGCCACAAGTAGTGGAGAAAATTATGCCTGTTTATCAACGTTTGGCTTCAGACACCATTCTTGAAAGATGCGTAGCAGGCAAGACGCGAATTCGAATGAAAGTTTGCATAGCTGCATTTGGCGAAAATGCCCAAGAGGGTATTCGTCTCAAAGGAGGCTGGAAATAGCAGTAACGGATGCCATTGAAAAGCACAATTTGGGCTACGTAAAATCTCTTGAGAAGCGAAAAGAGGACTCATGTCTAAATGACAGTTTTTCTTTGACTATTGCAGAAAGACAAGATAAACGACGCATTTCTCAGAATATTTCTACAAAACAAAAAGGAAAAGAAATGCCACGAATACAAATGCGGCCTTATGGTGCCGGTGCTTTTAAATTTTTTATCAGACTTAGCAAACAGTTTCTTGTTATGTGTAATTAGATTTGTTATTTTTTGAATTTTGTAATTTAATTGTATTGAAATACTTTTATTTTTTTTTTGCTCATTGTGATTAATGAAATATATAATATATATATCTGGTTGATGAAATAATAATGAAATACATTCTGTTAATTTACTTTAGATTTTATTGGAATGTTCTTGCTTACTTCAATTTTTTATCATTACATATATTACATGTCAATGTGACTGTTACAATAAATATTGCAGAATCTTATACATATATTCTATGTTTATCATTATCTTTATGATATTAGTGTTTTTCAAATTTATATGAATGTCTTTAATTGTTTTTAAAAAAACTAAGTTTTTCCTTTAGAATAATAATAACTGTTGTTCTAAAAATGAAACCTTCCTCGAAAGCATTGAATTTTTTGTAATTTAATCTCTTTGAAATACTTTATTTTTTACTCATCATGATTAATGAAATATATAATATACTATCTGGTTGAGATAAAACAATGAAATACATTCTGCTAATTTACTTCAAATATTATAAAGAAAGTTCTAGCTTACTTGAATTTTTTATCACTGTATATACCAGTGTCAATGTGACTGTTACAATAAATATTGCAGAACCTTATGTATATATATTCTGCATCTATCTTATATTTGTATGATATTACTGTTTTCAAATTCATATTTATATCTTTAATTTTTTTTTAAAAAAATAAGTTAATTTCCTTTAAAATAAAAAAAAAAACTGTTTTTCTCAGAATCAAAAATTTGCCTCAAAACCAAAACTCAAAATGTTCCATGCGTTGCAATTTTTGTCGAATTATAACAAAACTTTCCAAAAGTATTCATCTAATGTATACTTATAAATTCTTGGATGCATTGTAGTAATAGTGATAGGGTGAAAGAAGAAATTAAAGTTTTTATGTAGGAAATCATTAAAATTCTTGAAATTTTATATAAAAATTTGCGTTTACCCATATTTTTGTAAATTATCATATAAAACATTACATTGTATGCATACATTTGTAAAGAATTGCTTAAAGAAGTTAAATCAGGTGAAAACATGAAATTTAAAAATCAAAACGCATGGAACGTTTTGAAATTTTCATTAAATTTTTTAAATTTTAAATTTCTTAAAAACTAATCATTTTTTTCTCACCTAATTTTTTATATGGTTTTAGTTCTAAGTTACATACAGCCAGTAAAAATTTGGTGCATGTTTGTAAAAAATTAAAAAATTTTTTTTACTGTCCACTGTAGCCTTAAGTTAAAAATAGTTAAGTTCTATTGACAAATTAACATTACGCTAAATTAACAGTCAATCGTACAGTGGTAACAATTATATTTATTGATTAACATATTGGTAAAAGAAACGTTAAATATTACAAGGGTGGTACTTATCTGTTGAGAATAAGAGGAGTGACTGAGGGTGATCTCGGGTAGCGAGTGCGCTTCCCGACTGGAGGGTTTTTCCTGGCAGACGTAAGAGTGAAGAAAGGCCCCGAGAATTGTCGCCCCGGACCAGCTTTTTAAAGCCGACCAGATCACTTCGAAAAGAACCGCAACGGAATCATTACCGTCCAATCTATCACCCTGATTGGAGCGCAAGAACATAACCTTGCCTGCCATAAGGTCCGTTGAACCTAGACGCACCCACATTCCTTTGTAATCCCTATTTCCTGTAAACAGGGCAAATGCAAAAATTAAAACTGTATCTCGGGGCCGGTGGCCTCCCATCAATATATATATATATATATATATATATAGATATTATATATATATAATATATATATGTATATATATTATATATATATAGATATTATATATATATAATATATATGTATATATATTATATATATATATATATAGATATTATATATATATCTTTGTGTTTATTTCATTAAAAATATTCAAAGATGTATATATACATCCATTACCACAAAAAATATGCATAAAAATTAAGGGACCATCTTTGAAAAAAAATGAGCAAAAGTAGTTTGGGAAAGGAATTATATAATAAGCAATTGTTAATTTTTAATTTAAGAATTCTTCAAAGAGAAAAATCATCTGACAGCTTAATCAACATAATCTTTTCTAACTAAATAAATTTTAAAAAAATCACAAAATATTTCCATGGTTTATTTTTGTTGTCAAAAAGTCTCTCTAAGTCCTTTGTATTGGTAATCAATGGACAAGATGAAAAAAATCTTTCTACTAAATCCTTTGAAATTCCTTTGAGGTAAATCAATAATCTCAGTGGTTTTCATATATCACCAATATCCAAAGTGTGAAATTAGAATAACCCAAATAAGTTACCTCTTGATAACATCTCTGGCTGAGCAATGAATATGTTTCAACTATGTATTTGCTTATTTTTTGAAGTAAGTTTCTGTAATCAATAGTATTATATATGCAAATAAAGTTTTAAATTAGCTTCATAAAATGGTGCTGTGATTTTTGTTTATCTAATTACTGCAGTGCAAATACGGCTCAATAAAACTGTTAAAACCTGTTAAGTTTTAACATATTGTTTATAAAATTGTGCCGGAAATACAATTTACTTCTAACACAACATACTTTAATAGTAGTTTTCATAATGGCTTCAGGGTTTATAAAGGTAATTTAGGCCAATTTTAGTAAAGCTGTGTTGACGAAATTTATTGCATCCACACAACTCATTTTAATTATTGATTGGATACATAAATTATTTTTCAAGAAATAAGAATATGGATCATCTATAAATTATAATTTACGATCAATAAAACTAGCAGCTTTCTTTAAGACTAAAATCAATGTATTTTATGTTTTAAATTGCCATGCTGTTTAGAAATGATATTTTGATGAATATGTTATATTTTATTTTCCGTAAAAATATATTTCATTGTTTTTACAGTAAAAAAAAACCTTTAATTATACCTCCGATATAGGAATTTTTTCCAGTTATTAAGCATATTTTTGGAAACGATGAAACTATTAGTCTGGGTACGGGAAGTTTTGAAATGTAGTCTTACCTATTTAAATATAAATGCATTCAAAAATAGTAAATATACAATACAAAATATTATTTATATCCCTCTGTATAGTTTTTGCTCAATATGGGTGGAAAAATAATCACAATATTAGGACATACCAGAATTTCTTCATTATTAAATTAAAGGTAAAAAAATATGCACACGCTAATTAATACTTACCGAATGATATATCATTTTTTATGCATAAACTCTTTTTAATGTGATTACCACAAATATAACCCTAAGTCGTGCTCAGAGTGGGGTATGAAAGAAGACCAATATATATCCTAAATTTAATTCAAACGAAATTATCATTTGTACAGGCATTGTTGATAAATGGGTTATTTGAATGATACACATTAAAGGACAATCACCTAAGATGTTCAATAGAAAGTAAATTGCATTGTTCCAATATAACTCTAGATGTTAAGCTACTTTGGACAATCAAAAAATTGGTAGAAATACGTTTTAAATTTCGGGCACTTGCCCCATATTCTGTTGTACAGTTGTTACTCGTCGTTCTTCTTCCATAAGCGATAAAACTAACTACTGATTTTGTAAACTTTTTTTGAGTGACTACATTGAAAATTAAGGGATATATATAAACAAAATATTGAACGTTCGAAAATTTATTCAGTTAAAAAGGGATTAATTAATTAAGTTGGTACTTTAAAATACCATCAATACATGGAGGGCTTAGACTAACACTAAAAATACCGTATTACTTTTTTAACGCAGTTTCAACTCTTAAAAATGCTAAATAACCATAGAACACTATATTTTTACTTCGACTCCGGTGGCTTACAGGGCGGCGTGTTTGCTTCGCAAGCCTCGAATTCGACATTGGCTGGAAGCGATAGATTTTCTGGATGCTGAAATCATAGGCAAACATGTCATATTTTTATGCGGTATTTAAAAGAACCCTTGATTATCAATTTGGCTCTGGTACGTTTATGGCAAAATTAAATCACCGCAATATTTAGCATCCGGTGAAAGCTCGATTAAAATTAATAAAATCCGTCCGCGATTTTGGTAGCGAGAGTCGCCACTAGATGGTGCCACCACTGAAATGACTTTTCATGTCTGTGAAAGCTTAGTTGCTAATATGCATCCCATTATGGGAGAAAAACTAACACTTTACAGCACAAAAAATCATTTCTGAAAACTATATTTTTAATACTATTTTTTTAAAAAATATATTTACTTTTGCACATAAAAACAGGTTTTACGCATCATTTCTTTTTTTGTTGATGATATTAAAGACACATGTTTTCTTTTTATCAATACAGAAAAATAGAATACATGTTTTTGCATTTTTTGGGTGAGGTTTTTGATTGAAAGTTTTAGAATTTGACAAAAGTTTCAGCAGATTATTTGCTGGGACACCTTCATCTGAACAATCATTTGTTTATATATCTCTGCTTTCAGATGGTGCATTCTGTAATAATTTCTAAGCCTCTTGAAGACTACGCTTCTTTTTTCTAGGCATTCTGAGAGAAAAAGTTAAAGTACCTTGTAAATCTACTATTATTGTTAAATGTCTGTTACACACAAATAAATTAAGAAGTTAATTTTTGAAAGAAGAATAGATACTTCACATTTAATTGTGTGGCTATAAAAAACAAGCTCACATTCAAACTTTAAAATCTTCCGAAAAGGATTTTAAAAAAAATAATAAAAAATAAACATGTTAAACTAAAATAGTAAAGCAATAAAGCACAACTATATTACACTCTAGTAACAATGCTGTAACTTTTTTTAACTACAATAATAAACTACCCGGCCGAAAGTAAACACTCAGTACTTTCCCGTGTGTCCAGTGTGCTGATGGTACTTACAAGAACCACAAAGTTGTTCAACTATAAAATCAATTACATACGCTGTTCACTTAAAATAAATACTCAAATGATAAGATATTAGTTAACATAGAAAAATAAGACAATAACCTTTTGACTTTCAAGTCGAATCAAAATGGTAGCTCGTCCAATTTTCAATAAAGGATATCCGGCTAAAAGTATCCATAAGTAATGATTTATTATTATGGAACTATCCATCAGAATGTAAGAAACTGTTCATCCGTGGATTGGAAAACTATCCGAGATTTTTTTTAGGTTTTATTTCGATGAGCCGCAGATGTGTGCATAATTCGGCAGTCACACACGATTTACTTTTTACACTGATTGCATTGCTAAAGGTGTAGACCCGAGAGTAAAAGGCGCAGTGAAACCGAACTTTGTTTAACGGAATTTAAATTAGTGACTAGTGCACAATGATGAGTTCGAACAGAATGGAATGTCGTGACAGGCTTGCCAAATTTACATATCAGAATTCCTACAAAGTGAATCTTGCTCACGATCAACAGTACAGTGTCTTGTATCACGAAACCTTAAGGATATTTGCCAGTTTGATATGTCAAAGTTCAGTGTCATTTAAGGTGCCTGACTAGTGTAAAATCATCAATTTTGATGAACATGACAAAAAATATTTTTATTTGATATTTTTAATATTTGAATTTTCTTCTTTCTAAAATACCTTACTTTTGCTTGTACTCCAATTATTTACGAAGTTATAACAGTTTTTATGTCAAGGGGAGAACAACAAAAACGAACCGGAAGTTAGAAATCGAAACCGGAAGTACTTTAAATTTGAAAGATTTTTACTCTTTTTTTTTTTTGGAATTGTATTGAATTTATTGATAAAATATTAATTTTGGTAACATTAAAACTGAATATGGTGATATTTTTTTAAAAATTATTTAATAGTTTTAGTAAATTTGGCAACAACTTTACAGGTTTGTTGTCATTTTTCGATTTGTTTATGTTCTAGCTACTCGATTCTTCGCTCCTCGTTTAATTTATTATTTTGATATATTTTATGAAAAAAACTGTCTTTCTTAAGACAAAATATTGATTAATTATGGCTAAATCAAGATCTGGGAGGTCTAAGAAGCGCCGATTTACTGGAAATCGTTATGCCATTCGTGCCACTATTAATGAGAATGATGAAACATCTGAGCTAAATTCTATTGAATCCGCTAGTGCCAAAAAGTTGGAATCAAGCCATACAAGTTTGGAAATTTTCTCAGAAAGATTGTTTGAAACTCTAAAGACAATAGAATTGTCAGCTGGACAACTTTGATTTCATTTTTTGCCATAGTTTTGTTGTCTGATTGCTATTATCAGGGCTTGAAACTATAGAAGACTCTGTCAGTGGATTATGCTCACATATGAACCTAAATTGCAAAAACTGCTCCCTTCTTTAAAGGTTTCCCTACGACAGAGAAGATGAAAGGTTCTTGTCTTATAAACTCTTCAATTGTTTGGGGGCTAAGGATAATCGGGGAAAGGATTTTCAGCTGGCAAAAGTTATGTGCTTTTCCTCGGTTTTACCTTTCCTGTCAAACTTGCTTTCCGCAATCAAGAAAACTGTTGAAAGCAACTGAACGCGTTGCTCAAAGAAAACATCAACGCTGCATTGAGTGAAATCAAAGGCTCAAATAGTTTTCACTAAATGTGGAATATCCATTGATGGTACTTGGCAACGCAGAGGCTACTCATCTTTGAATGGGTGTGTAAGTTCCATATCCAGTTCACACCTTTTAAAATTTTAGACATTGAAGTTATGACACAATATTGCCACATATGCGCGAAAGGCAATTGCCAATCATCGAAACATGTATGTTCGAACTATAAAAGTTCCCATGCGAGGAACATGGAGGTTGTTGGGCCTACCGTATATTTTGAGAGATCAAATGTGAGGAATGTACAGTACAATGAATACTACGGAGATGGGGACTCAAAGGATATGAATCTGTTAAAAACTTTTATGGAATTAATACAGTAACCAAACTCGAGTGTATAGGTCATGTACAGAAACGTGTGTAGGGGGCGGTTGCGTCAATTAAAAAAAACGACGAAAGGTTTGGGAGGAAAATAAATTAACTGATAAATTAATCGACAGAATTCAAAACTATTATGGAATAGCTATTCGAAAGCAATGTAGGTAATCTACGAAAGATGATGAGTAGTGTAATAGCTGCATTTTTTTCACTGTGTATCTGGAAAAAACAATTCATTGCATGGACAGTGTCCTGAAGGATCTGAGAGTTTGGTGGGTGCCAAAGGGGCAAAAGCGGCTGGGAGTCCCTCAAAGAAATTGAGCAAGGACTTTAATAAAATTATAAACCAAATAAAGCCTACATATCTAAAACTGTGTAATGTGAATCTTTGTTGAAATATCTTCATGGTAAGACACAGAACTGCAATGAAAGTTATTACAACATTTTGTGGAATATTGTTCCAAAAATATATTTATTGGACTGGAAACATTTCGTTTGGGTGCATTATTAGCTCTAATACTTTATAATTCTGGTTATGCAGGTATATTATCAGTAATTCAAAATGAAAATGGTTCCCTTCCTGAAAGTGTTGCTCAAGAGTTACTAAAATTTGATAAACAACGGATTTCAACATCTTTAAGACATTCTTTACGATTTGCGAAATTGTCTCGGAAAAAAAAAAAGAAAAGCAGCTAGGAAAACAAAAAAGTACTAAGGATGAAAAAACAGAAGGCTTAGGTATATTCATATGGAGGGTTTTAAAGTACTTCTTTGCAGGATTTTATTCTATATATATATATATACTATATATATATATATATATATATATATATATATATATAATTTATGATAACTTTTGTGATAAACAATATTTTTCAAGAGTTTTTTCGTGAATGTTTACTGGTAAAACAACACAAATATATTTTGTATGATATATTTCTTAACTTCTAAAATAATATGGAATAATATATATTTGTTTTTCTATGTAAAATGTTTTTATTTTTAATGCAATAAGGATTTTTTAAAGTACTTTTATACAGTCTAATCTGTATTTCGTAAACTGTGTACTTAGACTTTAAGAAAAAGCTTTTTGACACTATAAAATTGTTAAAAATATTAAAAGATAAAAGTTTGAAGAAAGTATATAATATTCATAATTGCTTTGAAAATGTTTGTTCTTTTGATATAGAGAGGTTTTAGGTTTTTTTAGCAGTATAGTTTTTTAAATTTTGAATCTTAAATCTTTAAATGCATTTTTCTCTGAAACAGATTTTTTGATATTTTACAACACGGTAAGCATGATATCTCAAAAAGTTCTGTAGATGATTGTCTGTAATTTTGTGTAATTGTGCATTATTATAGTATGTATGCTGTGACCTAAGGATTAAGAAAAAACAGCATATTTACCTTTTTAATAATTTTTTTTCTGTGTGATAAATGTGAAATTTTTAAAAAATTAGCATTGCGTGCACTTTTTGACTTCTAGTTCAGTAACAAATTAAAATTTTTCAAAGATATTACGTCAATTCATTAGTAACTGTTTTTTGAGTAAAATTATGTGGGTTTTTTAAAATATTATGCATTAGAATTTATTTTACTATGTTTAACGTAACGTACAAATAACGTCTAATTTAAACCTAAAATTGGCCATATTTAAAAAAAATACATTGAAATAATTTTTTTTTTGCTATTTTTATTAGTTTTCAGTTATAATTAAACAAAAAATGAGTTTAAAAATAAATTTTCAGCAAAATTTCAAAAAATGTCTCCGCAACTAGTCAGGCACC
>BMAU01010468.1:0-49672 GCA_019973935.1 Trichonephila clavipes | reverse complement strand
TTAGGGTTCAAAAATATTTTTCATATTGATTATATATATATATACTCACAACCCATAATAATGAATGATAATAACTGTAAAGAACATAAAAATTAGTTGATAATACTTCGGTTTGGTTTCCTTATTTGTATGATGAAAGGAATATAGTGGCGCAATGTAAAAAAATACTCTAGTGTTATTAAAATGAATGGAGGAAGTACAAACGGGGACTCCATACACATCTAAAAACGTAGTATGATATAAAACTGATAAAGAGGAAAGAATCTAATTGCGATGGAGATACAAATTTTAGCAAGTTTTTTAAGCCCAATCCATCAGGGATTTTAGATTATTTTGAAAAAAGGATGATTCGGATGAAATTATTGTGCAAAATTACGTTCCAGGCTTAATGGCATTTAAATTGATGCATGGGTTTTTTTTAAGATCACATTTCAAAAATTTGTACTAGTATCACAGATTGAATAGCGATATTTACACTTTTTTGTGATTTAAATAAATAAGATGTTCCTTTACTTTTTTTTGTGTGTGTTCTTTATATACTCTTATGATTTATAAGTTACAGATTATTTTTGTGATATTTACAATCCCTAATAAAACTGGCAAATATACAACAAAGAAACACCTGCTTTTTCGTGCTTTTTCTAAAATTTGTAATACCGGTATTAAAAGCGGTATCCCGGTATTAAGATCTAAAAAATACCGAATACCGGTATTGAACTTTTGGTCCGAAATTGCAATATCTAGTTATCCATCCGCTTCGTTAAGGATTTTATGGTGTTGGATAAACATATACTGTTTATGTATATATATATATATTATTGATATCCTAGTATTACGAATTCGGTTGTATTGAAAAATATATTTGTACCTGTAACTCTCGCTTCTTGATGAAAAAAATTGAAGTTCTAATTAATAATTTTTAATAATGTCGAAAATTGAAGTTAAATGATTTTCGCGCTCTCGTAACCCTATCATCAAGTGGATTTCCGAAAAATCAATTTTTAGCGGAACTTTACTCCGTAAAATAAACATGCTTGCCAAATTTCAAGTCTAAATGTAAAAGAGCAAGAACGGAATTTTTATTTATTGTCAGTAACCCCGTTGAGAGTCGATTTCCAAAAGAACCGTTTTTAGAGGATTTCAATACAATTAAAGAAACATGCAAACCTCATTTCTTTATTATAGTCTTAGTAGTTCGAAAACAGTATTTTTTTGTTGTCAATACACCCCATTAACCTCCTGCTCCCTCCAGGAGTCATAAGTAAAAAGCTTATAAAAAAACCCCACACGAAAAAACGATTGCCGTGATTCGAATCGCCAATCTTTTCTCCCCTTAGTGCTTGCGGGAGGTGCTAAGGTGCACTATAATGCTAATGATTTGCATGTTTCATCGCCGCCAACGCATGATGTAAATTTCACATGGTCTGCATGCTTTTTTCACGGTCTTGCATCTAGTGTGTCCAAGCACAGTGTATTTATCTCTTTTCTTTAAGAAAATCTCCCTTTCCTGAAATATACCATTTTATTTAGAAGAATGAACCTGACAACGTTTTCTTCATGTTCAGTAGTATAATTTGTTTAAGTTTTTATTTGCAACATAATGTAAATTTAATGCTTGTCATAAATCATTCTAATATGCTTTGATTTACTTTGCTTCTTCTTCTTATAAGGCAAGAAAGTACCTGGCGAATCTTATTTCATTTTTTACATTTTTTCTCCTTTTCTTTAACATGTATTAATGAAAGAAATATACTTAGTGTAGTGTCTGACTACCGTTGGCGTACTGTTTGGCGATAGATTCTTTAAGAGTTGGAGACTTTCCGCATATGCGGGTGTGAGGTTGCTATTTTGGAGGAGAAGGACATTGGCTTTGAAACGGAATGGACAGAGGGAGATGGCTTTTTGACCCCGGAGAGTACGGTCGAGGGAAGAAAAAGTCCCTTGTGTTTTGAAAGCGGGAAGCGTTGAATTGTTTTGGGGCGAAGGAAATGGAATTCTTTCGGGAAGAGACTGACGCATAGGCGTGGCCAGGTGTAAAAAAGGAGAGATATTCTAATTGGACTGTTTTAGAACGATGGACATTGTGGTTTGATTGTAGTATTTAATGAAGAGAATTATATTTAATCAATATAATTGCTTGAGTTGATTTAATTTTGTTTGTATTGATTGAGCTGAGAAGTAATTAAGGAAGTAATAAAGTTATTACATTTAGTATTTAGCTTTTAGGATTAAAAATACTTAAGTCATGAAATATTAGTATCTGTGTATCCATTAGAAATGTTTACTTGCATGTCTCTTCGATAACCAGGGTTAATTAAGATGAAAAAATGTTTAAAAACTTATTTCAAGGTTAAAGCTTTGATAAATCATAAACTGATTATTAATGGTAACATGTTCTGGAGTAAAAAAGAAAAGTACTCATTATGATGATGATGATGTGTTTTTGAAAAAGTACGATATGAAATTATTATCGGATGAAGAAGATGAGTAAGAAACAAAGATCGTAAGCCAAATAATTTAAAGAAAATTCACATCAGAGATTTAAGTATTGATTTACTCTTGAATATGTATGTAGGTTTATCGTAATTTTCTAATCATTACTAAGAAATAACCAGTATACGTGGCTAAATTCTATTCAGTAGAGAAATTGATTTTTAGGTGCATAATTTTGTGAGTAACGTCTATTAGCGTTCTTTAATTTGCTTGAGGACACTATAAATTAGAAAAAGCCATAAAATAAAAAATAGAGAATCCCATGTGATTAAAAATTCATTTTATAGAAAAATTACAGTTCCCGTTAAATTCCGATTATATATGGGCTATTCATAGAAATGAATACCCATTATATGACACTGTCCTACTTACTATACTGTTCTACCACTGTTAGACCTATTATATGTCTAAAAAGAAATTTCAAAATCGCTGCCTGTTCCTCAAAGACAATTTAACGCTAGAATGTCCGAGATTTCTCGACTACCTTTAAACGTCCGCCGGTATAGTTTCGACATCGTGACATAAAATTTATAAAATAATTGGAATACATTTTATTGCAGAACTACTGTTCAGTAGGGTTTAGTTTTAAGACTTTTTAATATTATTTCATGTAATTATCGAATATTATGAAACTTTATATTATAAAAACATTGGAACAGAACAAATTACTTAATCTTGTAAAACGAAATACAAAAATAATGTTTACAAATGTTAGTATTTAAAGCAAAATCGTAATTTTCGTGTAAATGCAAGTATATTAATCATTATTTGTCGTTTTTATGCATAATGTTTTATACTTATTTCATTTGCAACGAATACAGTCATATTCAATTTATCCTATACATTTTCAGCATACCATTTTCACGCAAGATACTTGCATTTTTTAGTTGCATTTCCATAACACTCTTTTAATTTCGCACTTTTTGCATTTTAGCGAATTTCTAATTACTTTAAATTCAGTATTTAACTGATTTTTAAATTTTGTGGCACTTATATAGTTTTATACAAAACATTTTGAGGTGCAAATCTGCCAGGAACTTTACCATTTTTATTTTTCGGTATCATTTCTGTACTATCTCTAATGACTTACGTATATGTCAGAATTTACACTATATTATTATCAATTTCATCTACACTTTCTTCAGACACTTCGCAGTAATTTTCACGCAATATTATGTCTTAATCGGTATCTAAATTAGAACAAGTCGGCTTACCACCATCCGATTCCTTCTCAAGAATCTCTTGCAACAAATTCGCAATTTCATCAGTGTTTGGACCTTTTCTACGAGCCATCGTTTCAGGGTGTCTACTTTGCACAGCGTTCCGAAAGCGAATTAATTTTTTTATCAGCAGATACGCAAATGATATGTAACGAGACACTTAGTCGCAACGATTTTAGTATAATAGACTCATTTTCGCTGTGAACCCAATAACACTGCATTCAAAGTCAAATAAAAGTGCGATATCACTTCTGGAAGTTTGTTTTACTAATAGTATCCACTTAGTGAACTGCCGTTTCCTGAAAAAAATTCTTTTATAATGATAAATTGCATTGGTACTAAATATTCGAGAGAAAGACGAAGACGATTTTTTGCCGTCTGTTGAATATACATGGACCTTGGATTTATCAATCTAGGAATTATAGAAATGATAAAGGAATAACTGGATACCAATTTATGACCCTTCAAGAAGCTAAGATTCCCGAACTCTGTATGAAAGGTCTTGCTGGCATGTCCTTAGGACCGTTAGAATTCTTATGATCTTTGCAGATTACCTGGTATACCAAGTCAGTCTACCAATGATGCCTTTTACTACGTACTACTGAACAAATTTCTTGATGCTCTGGTCAAGAAACAGCGCGATATAATCACCAAGGCATCCATTTTCTTGCTTACTCATATGTAGATGCGATGATGGAATGAGAGTGATATGGATTTGAAATATTGAAACAATCACCCTACTCTCCTGATCTTGCCTCAAACGACTTTATTGCACATTATGGGCCCGAGATTATACAGATAATGTCTTTTAAGAGGCATAACAAGGATTTCTGACGCAGTATGCGATGTTTAATATTGACGGATTTGAAAAATCCTCAAGCGTTGAGAGAAATGTATAATAACTTTGGTACAGAGTCTCTGGATTGTGACTATGTAGGTGTTCTGTGTCGAAAAAAATAAAATAAAAGGAAAATTTAGAGAGCATATACAGTGTTATAAAATGGCAATGCAATTTTCATAGAAATTCTATAATTACTTCGTTGAAAGTACGGCATTTAATACCCCTTCTCCTCAAATAAATGCTTAAAAAACTGCACTTATGAAGTTATTCTTAAAACTAGCTATCGCAGTGATTAAATTTCTTATATCAGTTCGGCTGTACATGACGTGTCAGAACATGGTTATAAATTTGAGTTTTTGAATACATGTTTAACGATTGATGAGAGAATGTTTGAGAACTCAAAAGTCGATTTTTTCAAAGAAGAATGATTTAAATTTTCTTGTTATTCCTTTTATATGCATATATATATCCTGTAATATTTCTATAACGCAGCACTTAAGGGCAATGAATTCCAACTGAAATTTACGAAAAGTATTCCTAGCATCTGTATAAGTTAGATTAGCATCCAATAAATCTTACTGAGATTTTGGCAAAATGTCTGAAAATAAAGCATTATTAGTTAAGGAAAAAGTAATGTACTATTTAGCAAAGTTAAAAATACACTGCATATGTGTGTGTGTTATAAAAGGTGATCAGCTCATGATCTCTTATCCGTTCCGAAGTGTTTTTTATTTTTATTTTTGCCACATGTGTTATAATGTATCCAAATTAAAATTTTATAGCTTTTAATTTAAGAATCCTTACGCATGACTGGTTTTGGCAATTGAATTACTTACATTTAATGACAGTTTCATTATTTACTGAATAAATCCGATGGACCTTTTGTAGTATTTTCCTTATGTAGCAAGTAATGACGCTTTCAAGAACAAATGTATGCCAGAATATCATCCTTTCATCTACTTCACGCATTAAGCTTCATTTGTCAAAGCTAATCCTTCTTGAAACTCTTATATTAGCAATGTTTCTAAAAAACTGTATAATCCATTAAATGTCGACGTATTCAAAGCTAGCAATTGACATTATAGTTTATTTTCTTTCGATAAGGATTCGTGATGAATGGACTTGGCTGCAGTATTCTTAAGGGTCAGATAAAAGATCAGGAAAAGAAAGGTTGAAAGGGAAATAAGATTGCTTGATCAATCTTTTTTCTTCGTTTCGAGATTCATATATTCTGCTACAGCGATCTAATTGGGTATTTAACTAATAAATAAATTGCCTTGAAAATCTATATTTAAATGAGTTTGTAAGAAATCGAATTCAACAAATAAAATATTATTAAAATCCGTTGCAAATATATCAATGACAAATATGTATAAGCTCCTACATATCTTTAAAAAAATATAAATGCATTTGGTATTATTTAATGTATATTCCTAGTTTCAACGTTAATAACTTCCCATGTATAATCTCAGGCATGTATAGTTTTTTTGATTTTTTTAATTTAAAAAAAATTGTTATTTTTGTCTGCGAATTTTTTTGTTGTGATTAGCGTTTATGTGCAGTTTTTCAGAAAATAAGTAATATTAAGGTATCCGACTACCTTCGGTACCGTGATTTTCAAAAGCAACTAAATGGATAATTTTCATGACATTTAGTGTCACTTAGATTAGAATATATGCATAAAATTGTTTTAAGGCCATTTTGACAAAAAAATTTATTTAAATATAATATTTTGGCAGAAACTTAACATAGAATAATCTTTTTTCCAAATGTTCTCCTTTTGTGAAAAATGATTCTATTAGAATAATATTTTGCCTGTATATAGCTTAGACCTCTCTACAGAGGCTCAACTAGAATATTTGAAAAATTCAAATTATTTTCAGAGTTACAACCAATTGAAATAGTTCTTGGCATTTTTTTCTTAAAATTGCTCCCCTCTGTTGTCGTAAAATATGAATATAAATCCATTTCTAAGTTATATATTTCAAAAATTCTAAATGAGCCTCTGTAGAGAGGTCTGAGCTATATACAGGCAAAATATTATCATAATAAAAGCATTTTTCACAAAAGGAGAACATTTGGAAAAAAGATTATTCTAAGTTAATTTTTTGCCAAAATATTACATTTAAATAAATTTTTTTGTCAAAATGTTCTTTAAACAATTTTATGAATATATATACTAATCTATGTGACACTAAATATCATGAAAACTATCCATTTATGCGCTTTTGAAAATCACGGTTCCTGAGGTAGTCGAATATCTTAAAGCTGATTCTTGAGCTTTTCTTTACAATGTAGATTTTATGTGGATAAATATATACACTTGTGAGCTAAACTTAACAGTTTCTGTCTTAGTTCTGAAACAATTACCTGTGTGAGATGAATTGTTGTTGTGTGTTTATTTCTGAAATACATACGAAAGACGTGAGATAGATAAACAGAAACATATAACTGAATCAAAGAAGAATACAAATTTTATTACAAACGATAATACCGGCATAGAACAGAAGAAGTATGCTGCTTTCATTTCTAGATGGGAATCCATTTCAGGTAAAAGTCCGATTTATTTACCTGAAGATACATCCATGCCATACTCGGGATTCGAAACCGAACCCACTCGATTACGAGCTGAGTGTCATAGCCACCATACTGGGTGGGACGGCGTGAGATGAAATACACACTGCAAATGCTTAGTGTAACACTTATAAGATGATGAAAACACAGTTGTAAAAAAAAAAGAATTATTCTTATTTGTTTTGGAGCGTGATAGAAAAAAGCCTTATAATAAAAAATCGCTTACAGAAAATATTAGCAAGTTGTTGGTAGTTGGTTCTTGCTGCAAGGACTACTACTCTTCAAGGAACATCGTTTTCAGTAGTATGGTGTTGTCCCTACGATAAGGGGATTTCTTCCCACACATCTAAGTTACCTTGGTCTAGGCAATGGACTGGTGGCCGACATGTGAAGAGATTGAGCCGAGTATTGCTGAAGACCCGCTGTACAGAGGAGACCGATGCATGTTAAATATATCGAGGTTCAAACATCCTCCCGTTGGTGCAGAAGTTAGGAGAGGGAGTACTAGCTCAGGTGTCATCGTCGACACTTGACCATGGTTGTGGTCCTAGAGTAGCTGAATAGTGCGATGTTAATATTCACATACTTACTCTACAGAATCTGAATCAGTGGATACCACTGGCCAATACATTCGACGGATAATATCATTTCCTAGAAGCTGATCAACAGAGTCAATGAATGGGGGTGCATTAACGTTGAACTCTAGAGCATCTAGAAGTCCATTAGATTTTTTAACTGCAGAGGTACTCTGTTGTGATTGGCACTGTCGTCTACAAAAATAAAAGTAATCGATGAATGGTACCTATGGATAGAAGAATGCGTGGGAAGAAAATTTCATCGAAGTAAGTCAAGTAAATGAGTAGCTGTCAACACTACTCCATTCATTTATTCAACAAAATGCGTCCCCGCATAAGAACTTCTGAAAAGTTTCAACTTTCTCTTTCAGTGATGTTGGTGGAATGAAACAGGGAATTAATGAACTTATCCATTGGAACTTTGAATTGTTGCTCAGATTGAAACGACTCTCATCAACCACAGAATGAGACTCCATTGATGAGATGTACAGCCTTTGCGTTCGTGTCACCACTGTAAACGGTGTCACTGATAGGCTGCTATTTATGGTATACAGAGGTCAAGGTAAGAGTTGAATAAGCCACATTTATGTAGAAGCCTGGTAATAGTAAGCCGTAATATCTATCGTTTTAATGCCCTTTTCCAAGGATGGCGAACCAATGGCACGCGTGCCATTGATGGCATGCGGCACAATATTTTGGGCACGCCACCGATCAGAACGGTTTGCATTTTCATTCAAAATGACAAAGTACAATCAATATGAAGTACGAATTCGTGAACAAACGCGAGTGATCGGTCGTAGTTTTCAGTGTGATTTTCTCAGCTCAAAGAATTACTCAAGAAACACTCAAGTTTGTTATGAACCCTGATGTGACTTTATTTAAAAAAACTGATGTCCCAATTCGGTTGGTTGGAAATTGAAAAATTTGAAATGCACAATTCTGATTGATTTCCTGTCTAGTTTAATGTAAATTCAAAAATTTGTTGGAAAAAAAAGAGAAAGTTGGAATTGATTGAAACAGAAAGATAAATAAGCAATGTAAGTAAAATTGCTAGTAATGAAATTTTGGAGACATGGAATTCGATTCCAGACACCATTTAGATGTTCTGGACCATGATATTTTAACCATATTTTCATCTACCAACGCCTGTGAGTCATTATTTTCAAAGATGAAAAAAAAAAACAGTAAAGACTCATTTAGAAACCGTTTGGCAAATGATTCCAATTCAGCATGCAATCTGCTAAAAGTAAAATCTTATCCTAATATAAGTTGTTTGTCATCCGCAAGCAATCTGCAACAGCAGAAATCCCGATAATGTTACTTTATATAATTTGAATTACACGTATAACTAAAACATTTACTACTTTAAAGTACAAAATGCATTTTTTCGTGGAAAAAAGGAAGTTGCTAGCATTGATTTTATTATTTTCTCAATAATCACAAATGAAAAGTACTTGACAGCACGTCTATACCTCATTAAATATTAGTTTAGAAAAAAATGGCATGTTGATTCATAAGATTCCCTATGCAATGTTCCTCGATGTATGGTTCTGGTCTCTTTTCGCTTGCAGAAAGTTATACTAATCATAACTTACAGTTGTTTTTTTCTCAGTAGACATATCATCAACCTTTCTTAGAGTAGTTAGTACCTGTCAGTTGGAACTTGTAAGGATTTGTGGTAAACCCGACCATGGGTGCCGAATTGAATATGGCAACCCTTTAGAATAGTTTGAAGAGTCTGCCCTGGCAGACTGATGGCAAGATGTAAACACACTAAGACGATGGTTTTCGAGCACCACAAATAAAGAATATTGAAATGAGAAATACTTTTTTCACTATAGATTTTAAGTTCTTAAATCTACACTTTTGTCAATTCAAAATTCTTGTGCAACAATCACATAACTCAACCCTCTCCTTTCCATTATGATTATTCTATCACGTGCAAAGCCTCCCTATGGTAGCCAAAATGAAAATCCGATCTCACTTTCTTTTTTAGCGAATTGCTGGAAATAAGTTTCTCCTCCCTTCTTTTTAAGTCGTTTTGAGACTGAGCGCACGAGTTCCATGGGTTTGCGTGCTGTGAGACTTTGATCTAATATCATAGTACTGATATTTGAATGTATATCACCTTCCTACTGAGCTATCTTTTTACTGAACTGGTCCCAAAAAAGGTTTTTCAGCAATTTCATGACCGTATGTTGAAATTTGTTGTATGTGATTTTCATTTAGTGTACTTTAGAATGTCTCAGAAAATTGTTGGGAATAAAAAGAAATGAAACCTTATGTAGGAAGATGATATAATTTGAACTGTTGTTGTTTCTTATCCCAGGTGCAGTAGCGGAGCCACACCATCTCCTTAAAGCCAAATATTGCTAAGAAATCCGAAAATAAAACAGGATTTCATAAAACGGCGTCAATAGAAAAATTCAAGCTATTAAGGATATGACTGGGGGAGGTCTGATCACAGACTTGCATCTATGACACTCTGGAAAGACTTCCTGGCTCTGTTGAAAAGTAAAATATTTGATGTGGCACCAGTAGCGCACACAGGAATTTTCCAAGAGGGGGCGGTCCGGGGTCAAAAGTTCACCATTCTTTTATCATGCTCCTTTTGATTTTGTCGATTTTCGAGAACAAAACACAGTAAAGACTAATTATTGAATACATAGTAAGCATTAATTAATAGAATTAATCATTAAAATAAATACTTAATAAAATGTTACGTACTATATACTTAGAATTATAGTCAATCGGAAAAAAAAATCAAGGGTTTTGGAAGGGTCTGGGCACCCAGGACCCCCCCTTTTGTGTGCTCCACTGTGTGGCACAAAAAAGCGTGATCCTAATTTCTAGGAATATTAAATGTTGGTGACACCAACGAGGTCTTTTTCCAAATTACCTAGGGTAAGCAGGCGGAATTCTTTAAAGTGCATTTGATTTTATCGTTTTAATGGAGGAGAGTTAAGCCAAAGTTAAACAAGTGCTACCCCGTAAAGTGTCAGTTGTGGCAGAGACTTGGCAAAACTATCTCTCACCTACTCATTTCAATATGGGAGGGGACCCATTGAAAGTATATAGAATTTCTAGAAGAAAGTCGAGCCACAAGATTCATAATATTTAGGCTTGTCATATCCGTAGCAGTTGTTCGAGAACAAAGGTTCTGTATAGAGGTTTGACTGTCAGTTAAAATCTAAATGTCTCAGAATACAAGTTCTGAAGCAGTGTCAATGAATTATAATTTAAACTGAATAATTAAAAAGGAGATGAAGTGTGTCTAGAATTGAAAGCCCCTTTTAAATATTTACAAAGAAAAAAAATACTGTTCTTTTTCAAAACACAAAGCGTTTGATCAAAACTTTGATATATTTTAAAAATGAATATACATATGAATTCACTTTATAGAAAATCCAATATTTTGCATACAGAAGATTCTTAATTGCATTCCTAAATTTAAAAAAACAACCGACTTTTTTAAAATTAAACTGTTTACAATTTCCCCAATTGATATATTTTTTGAAGTGATATTATTAGAAAACGCTTAACTACTTACAAGTTAAGTCGTGTTGGAATCCTAAAATCTTAATATGACAATTTGGAGATTTGTACAGTTTCGAATTGTATAAATTTTAGCCATTCTAAAAATACCTTACTTTAACTCATGTGGGTGTCGAACACAAATGACCTTGAGAACCACTTCGGGGAAACATTATAATCTCGCGGGCCACACCTAAAAATATGTGCCTTTGTATCAGACTTGGAAACAAAAAACATTTATTGGAGTGAAAATTTAAAACAAATTGAATTATTATTATTGTTTTCATTATTTTTCATGCATTCAGACATAGATAATATAATAATGATTATATAATAAAATAATGAAATGATCAAATAATGTCTAAAATATTACAGTGTGTGTAGTTGCAATTTTCTTGAAAATTGCGGTGTTCCTTTTGAATTGATCTTTTGTTACTCATTGTTGAAATTTAAATGTGTTGTCAGTCGCAAACGATTAAGTATACATTGCCCTTTATCTTAACCACCCTGAATAATTTTTTAAACTTTAAAAAACATCTCTGACTGCCTCATACTTTTTGGGCACTCCAAACAGAAAAGGAGAAGGAGAAATGAATGTCGCACACACAGAGAATCATGTACCATCCATAGAGTAAAGGATATGCATAATGTAATTCAGACTTTATTAAAAAAGTATTTTATTTTAGTAAAGTTAAATATAAGTGCTTTATAAAATATAAACCTATTTTAATTTAAAGGTTATTTCTATTATCAGAAAGGAATTTTTTTAAAAAAAACATGAACAGGTAGCAGGCAAAAGCATTGTAGATTTATATATTTATATAAATTTCCCCTCAAATAAATTTCAAAATGAAAAAAACTTTAAAATCCTGATATTTAAATTTTTTTAAAAAAGAGTTGGGGGCTGCAACTTATGTACTGGCGGGCCGTGTGTTGAGCACCCCTTCTTTAACCTCTAGGTTGATTAGAAGCCCTTAAAATCTATTTTTATGTAATCATTGAAACAGCACCACGCATATTTAAAGGCGAAGAATGCAAACAAACTATTTTGTTTTTGCTTTAAACTTGAATGAATGATGGCAATCAAAACGTTTAATCCAGAATTGTTAAAAAAGTGTTTACATGGAGTAACACAAAATCCGAATGAAAGTGCAAACAACATCATATGGTCTCGTGTACCGAAGAAAATATTTGTAGAAATATAAGTATTATCATTGGGTACATATGATGCAATTTCACCACTTAACATGGGAAATGAATCAAAACCAGACATTTCGGGAAAACTTAATGTTGAGCCTGGTAATTACACGGTACAGACAATGGAACGCCTCGACAAACAGAGACTGTTAAATGCTAAATACTCATGTTTACAAAAAAAAGGAAATTATTAAAGAAAAAATGACTTAAAATGAAGAGAGAGGGTGATGAGATTCAAAAAAATGTAGATCATTTGGATTATGGCGATGAATGTTTTAATTAAAAAGTAATTATACATTAAAATTCATTTATCTCAAAATGTAAATTTTTGATGTTCGATGTACCTTTACTGGGAAATAATATTCACAGGCATGTAAATGTTTATGATATATTTATAATGATATCTAATATATACCAAAATGAGATTTTGTAAAAAACTCAAAAATTTATTTTTTACAAATTTTTTTATGTGAAAAATCGGTGAAATTTCACTATGTTTGATAAATTTTTTTATAAATTATTGAAAAACTCAAAATTATATATATATATAGCTAAAAGCTCATTTCAGTATAATGAGAATGGTATAATTTAATTGCATGACAAATTTCAAGCATGTATATATAACAGAATTTGAGGAAAGGTTCATCAAAAACAGCCAATTTAACATTGTCGGTATAGAGGTTTTGGACTCACCTTAAGTAAACTTGTTATATTCGATTTTTATCAATGTTTTCAAAAGCTTATCTGAGGTCCTTTTTCATACACTCATGCGTACTTTTATCTTCAAAATAAATCTCCCTCAAGGGATGAAGCTGTTGATGTTTAATGGATGATTATAGATAAATAACAGTTAAGGATAGAGGAATGTGATTTGTTATCACCTAAAAGCATCCCATTGCTTTTAGCTTCAGAAAAAAAATTGATAAATGACCAGGTCCATAAATAAAATAAATTGATCGTGATAAGAACTGTTAGCATAACGATTTTATACTTATTTATTGTTCATGGATATAAAAATAGAGGCAGATTATAACGATGTCATTATTCATTTGCCTTATTAATCTTGAATTCCCGGTTTCTCATTAGTGAATTTATTAAAATCATGATTAATGTTATAAATCGTGGTTTACAGAAAGTCATTCGCACTCTATGGGAACTATTTTGATAGTTTATTTTTATCAATAAATACCTTAATTTGTGGCACTGAAACAACTCTCATCCGTAAAGGCGATACGACTCCATTGATGCGAGAGAGGTCCAGTTTTTATGCTCCGTACACCACTCTAAACCAGGGCTCCTCAAACTTTCTATAATTGCGACCCAATATTCAATCATAACTTTCATCACGCACCCCCTCCCTCCATACAATATCAATGTATTGAACTCAATAATACTATGCCTTGACATTAAACCTACAATACGACTTTAACCTCTAAAATATCTCCTGTGTACATAAACGTCTCGCTCAGCCAGTGCGTTTATGCCCGGCGTATATATACGTCATTCCGAAGTACGATCTTTTCTGTGAATTGCAATCCGTAAAATTATTCCGAAGGGTTTGGAATCAAATAAAATGACCTTGACAGTGTTTGCTAAGGATTTATATTTATTTTAGAGGATTCTCTTATTTATATATTCCTTTTCTAACTTATCCTCCAATACATCACATATGCCCGCTTACATCGAGGAGATAATCGAGTAATTTTTAAACAGTATTTAAGGCATTAATTATGAAACATAAAATTATCAAGATAAGTGTTAATTTTTGCATATAATTTTAAATATTTCAAGCCCATGGGGTGGGTCACTGGTAAATATTAAACTGGTTCTTAACTTAGTATTATTAAATTAATAAAAAAACACATTGTGCAGTATTGATATATTTATAGTGGCCGCGGTAGCCGAGTGGTATAGGTATATATCCCAGTAATGACCCGCCGTGTAAGCGATGCACGTTAAATCTGTCGAGCTGAAACGTCCTCCCGTTGGTTGGTGTGGTAGTTATGCCAGCTCGTCCACGTCATACCATGGTTCAAAATTACGTGGTCCGTCGCCAAAAGCCCTCGTTAGCTGAACAGTGCGACGTTAATATTAAAATCAATCAAATCAAATTAAAATCAATCAAATGATATATTTATAAGTATATTATATTAATGTAAATCTGCACTTTATTTTTTATTATGTCATAATGTATTTTGTGTGTTTACTTTCAGTAAATTAATAATTTTTTTAAATATTATCAATTGTTTTCGGCTTTAAAAGTACTCGCCCCCCCCAGGGAGTGCATCCCACAGTTTGAGAAACACTGCTCTATACAGCGCCACCGATGGTCAACTTTCTAAGTGATGCAGCGTTCAGGACAAGGGGTTGTGAAGGCGTCTGACCACAATAAACCACGGTTTCACAGTACAGATTTGCTGAGAAATGGCACCCGCTGACTGCTCTCGGGCTCTTTTCACCTGCAGGACGATATATAGGTCTTCCACTACGGGTTTTTTCATAGAGGGGCAACCAAAAACTTTCCTTACAGCATGAGAGCACTAATGTAAGCAGTTACAGAATATTGAGAGTGAACCTTTATGTTACTCTTATAATCCAAATATAGAGAAAAGTGCTATTTTTTTCTTATTTGACAAAGTATTTAATATTTAATAGCATATACAGTCGGACCTCTATATAACGAAGTTTCTAAATCACGGGAAAAAGTTAGTTAATGGAAAATTCGTTATATTGAGGTTCATCTTTTAATATTCTTTATAAACCGCATAAAACAAATTTTAAGTTCATAAATACCATATATTAAAAAAAGTAATTATTCACACCTTTTTTAAAACCAATATATGTTTATTTTAGCGATCAATAAAGAAAGAAAAAATACAAGGAAAAAAAAGGAATGCCGAAGAATACACTGAATTTTTAATACTAAGGAAATAATTTTATATTAAAATTAAAGAATTTTAAGGACATTTTCTAATTTAAAGCTTGCAAGTAATATCAAACATATATTATTTTATAACTAGTACATGGGTTGATTGATTGATTGATTGATTGGATATTAACGTCGCACTGGTCAGCTACACGAGGGCTTTTGGCGACGGACCACGTAATTTTGAACCATGGTCAAGTGACGTGGACGACACCTGAGCTGGCACCCCCTCTCCTAACTACCACACCACACCAACGGGAGGACGTTTCAGCTCTCGACAGATTTAACGTGCATCGCTGCCCTACACGGCGGGTCTTGAATGGTACTGGGCAACCTGTGACAAAGCAAGCCACAGTCCGATACCTATACCACTCGGCTACCGCGGCCACAAACTAGTACATGGGACAACTACTATAAGAGTGAAAGGGGATACCGAAGATGTTTTTTTTAACTGGACAATGGAGATTAAAGGAAATGAAACGTCTTCTTGAATGAAACGTCCAGAGCTCTATTGCTTTCGGTGAGTTAGGATCTAACAAAACTAGTTTAAAATTTATGACCACCATAAAATGTGTTAAAGAGAGAATAATTTGAAGTGTTCAGAAATACTTTAACAATAGGGAGAAAAAAAATTGAATCACAAAAGAAAAAGTTCGTTATATAGAAAATGTACTTCGCTATAAAGAGGTTATTTTATGAAGAAAATCGTGAAATGTTCAAGGTTCCTGGAAAAAGTTCGCTATATAGAAAAATTCGCAATATAGAGGTACGTTATATGGAGGTTCGAATGTATTAGTAATGATATAATTGAAATCATGAAAGTACTGTAAGATGCTGTAACGAAAGATGTGTATTCTATGCATGTTTACACCGTTTTTAAAGAAACGATTCATATTGAATCAAATATGTAAGGTTTACTATTAACAATTCATTAACAGATTATACGTGAAATGATAAAATAATAATACTAAATTTAATTATGTGTTATTAAACAAAAGTTTTATCAATGAATTTATTTAAGAAAATCACGAAACAACTATAATATTTTCATCTAATTTTCTAAAAAAGCACAAGTAAGTTGGTATTATGATACGCAATTATTATGTTATATTTATAATTCGGCTGGGATGTATTTGTCATGTACTTATATACAGTTAAAACGTAAGAAAATAAACGATTATATCTTGTTATATATTTTTTCTATAATGGGTTGCATTTTAGCAACTTAGCCTTTGCAGACATGATAAGTCATTAAATGTAAGAGCCATTTCATAGTGACACCATCTAGTGGCAAACTCGGAACCAAATTTGTATGTTTGAATTAATAGATATTTGAATTGAGATATTTTTTAGTTTCATTATTTTTTGTTTCAGTGAAACGTATTAAAGCTTAATTACAATTCACAGAATAGCTTTTGAAAATAGTTAAACAGTATAAACACAACGTGCATAGTGAAAAAATAATATTAGTGTGGACGAGTTTAGGTAATTGTGCTGTTTCCTTTCTTTGTGCTTTTTTATTACAAAAAGTTACAATTACAATGCATCTATTGCTTAAACGAAGAACCTATTTGCATCAGAAATAATGCATTCTTAATTATTTTAAAAGTGGTTACATCTTTAATGATATTTCTACATTAAAATAAATTAAAGAATTGGAACAATCAGAAGTGCTGAAAAATGTCTAATTTGTTATTTTTAAAAAAATATTAAGCTAAAGAAATATAATTTTTTTCGAGTGAGTGAGTGTTTGGGTTTATGGCGCAAAAGCCAAATCAGGCTAAGCTGCGACAAACATTTGTTAAAATATGAAAGTAAATGTTAAAATACACTCTGTCGCAAAAAAATATATGCACCCAGAAGAAATTGAGCTACATTCACGAAATTTGGTATGCATGTACTGTATATGAAAATAAACAAATGATTAAAAATTCAGAACAAAATATCATTTTATTAAGCGGTTACAGCTTGCAAAAGGTTAAAAATCAGTAAGTAGTAAAGCCACCTCTGGCAGCTATACAAGCCGAAATTCGGCGTGGCATCGATTCAATTAGATCACTTATGACCCCCTGTGGAAGATCCTGCCATAGTCTTTGCATCTGCGCAGTTAATTCTCCTGTATCTCGGGACGGCTGCAGTTGCCTTCCCAGCGCGTTCCAGACATGCTCTATTGGCGAAAGATCTGGTGACCTGGCAGGCCATGGTAGGACGTCATATCCTTGAAGACATTGTTGGGAGAGTCGCGCAGTATGTGGACGAGCATTATCCTGTTGCTAAATGGCACCTGGGTGACTTGATAGCATGGGTAGCACAATCGGCGTTAAAATATCGTCCACGTATCTGCGAGCTGTCAAAGGACCTTGAAGGACCACTAAAGATGATCGTGTGTCCCAAGAAATTGCTCCCCACACTGTCACACCTTGTGAAATTGCTGTATGCCGCTCGACAATAAATGCCGGATCGGATCGCTGGCCGGTGCGCCTCCAGACACGTGTGCGGTGGTCATCAGCACTGAGACTGAATCGGGATTCATCACTGAAGATGACACGTCTCCAGTCTGTCACACTCCAAGTTGCCCGAGGTCGGTAAAAATCCAGTCGACACTGCCTATAATGTGGGGTCAGTGGTAAGCGTCTTAGCGGACGTCGGCTCCTCAAGCCAACTTCGGTCAGTCGTCTCCTTATGGTTTCTCTTGATGGCACTGCATGACTGGAAGGAGGTAAGTGGCGTTGAATCGATGCTAGCGACGTTGTTGGTGCCGAAGTGGCCACTCTTCTGATTGCACGATCCTCGCGATCATTTGTGTTCCTGGGACGTCCTGACCCTCCGCGACGGTACACTCTACCTTCTGTGATCCACTGTTGCCAACACCGAGCAACTACCATATCGCTCCGACCGAGGTGGCGGCCGATACGTCTATTCGACCAACCTGCTTCTCTGAGGCCTATTATACGGCCCCTATCAAAGTCCGTCAGCTGCTCGTACTGCCGCCGGTTACGTCTTAGAGGCATCCTAAGTCTCAATATCGTCTATCAAAGTCATCAGATTCGTTTGGATAGCCGTATGGCGCTCGTACTCATGCTTTTAAACTCTCCCAGTTGCGCAACTAATATGCGCATAGCACACTTAGCCTTGTCTCATTGGCTTCGAAATTTTAATCATTTGCATATCTCTTACCAGACTACATTCTTGCCGAGTTTCGTGATTGTAGCTAGATTTCTTCTCGGTGCATATATTTTTTTGCGACAGAGTGTATTTAAGGAATATTGACAATGCCCTCTTAATAAAAGTTAGAATATATAAACATGTATAAAAAACCCCTATTTTAATGATAAAAATCAATAAATTGTGGTGGGATGGTACTCCCCCCTGTCAAACCAGTTCTTAAAATAATGGATAGGTTTAAAAGAATGACATTAAGTAAAATTTAAATTCAGACATGACAGAAATGTAAAAATTGGTATTAAAATTCAATCTAGTACATAGCAAAATATTTTAAAACAGTAAAGGGTAAAAAATTATCTCGGACTGTTTTTAAGATGGGTTGCAGTTATCGTGTGTAAATATGGTTCACGTCTTCAAGCCTCGTCTTGCCACCAGTTTTCCCACAAGTAATATTCATCCTTTTTCTTTAGGCGTTTCCACCTATTCTTCAACATCATATACAAGAAGCATGTCCTCGTCAGATATATCCTGTAAAGGTGTGCTTTTGGGGGGGCTTGTGAGGCGTCACTTGTATTTCTATTTTGGGGGTAATACTTCTGTTAGAACGTTTTTTCCTACGAGTTTTTTAAATTTGTTTTGCAGCCTGGGGGCAGGAGATATGGTATTGGATATAGTGGTACTAGTTTCAACAACAGGACATGTTTCAGCTGGTAAAGGTGTAAACATTGATACTTTGGATGAGGAAAATGCAGCAGAGGTAGATAAACTATTAGATGTGGAGGGAACAGTATCTTTTAAAGAAATAGGGGGTTGAGATTCTGATGATGATGTAATTGTGGTAGAAGATGTGGATGGTAAGAGGTTTGCTTGAGTTGTGGTTGATGATATGGTAACTACAGGAATTTTGGAAGACATTGTTGGCTTTGGAACGGATACCAATGGTTGAAATAGTTTTAAAGGTGGACATACTATCTTTGTAATATTTTCATCAGTTTGGGTTGTTGTGGTTATTCGTAGTTGAGAATGTGGTAGCTTGTGCGTACGTCTGTGATTTCTGCGGGACTATTAGCTTTCGGGCTTCTGAATAAGAGATATTTTTGTTGATTTTAATTTCTTGAATTTGTTTTTAAAGAGTCAATTTGCTACATAATTTAGAATCAAATGGATGGGGTTGTAAGCAATTAATATACTTTGGCGCCAGATTACATTCTGTGGAAGAATGTCCAGCAGAAGCACATCTAGAGAAAGTCAGTTGTTCGCGGCAAGAGGTTTGTGAATGCCCGAACCTCTGACACTTAAAACAGCGCAGAGGATTGGGAATGTATGGGCGTATTTTGTAGTTTAAGTAACCGGCTTTAAATGTTGTGGGCAGTTTATGACTATTTAAGGTTAGGATATGTTTAGTAGGAACTAGTACAGAGTCTTTTTAATTGTAATTCTTCTGACATGGAAAACACCTTGGTCAGAGAGTCCTACCAAAATTTCCGTTTCCGACGCACACAAAAAGTCTGGTTCAGATATGGCACCTCTACAGGAATTCAGTGATCTATGAATAGTTACTATTAATGGACAGTATAAAAATGTTTTGGCCGATAAGAATGATTTCGTTTGTAGAGTGGATACAGTTTCTATTAATAAGTCTCCGGATCGTAACTTCTTAACTGATTTCGAATCTCCACCTATTCCTTTCAGAGCTCTTTGAATAGCAAATGGAGACTTCCGGGACATTTCTTCATTCGGTAGCGATAATATTAAAAACCGTCAGTTAGTTGCAGTGGTATTTATGTTGATGTTGGGTAAAACAAGGCCTTCACCCGGGCACGAAATTTCAGGATCCATGAAGAGAGAGATGGTTTTCATCCTGGAGTGTCTCCACCCAACACGGAGTTCAACAAGGGAGGCAGTGTGCCGGTCATCTGGTAAATACCAGGCACGGCACTTACCTGGAGTACACCCAGAATACAGTACTACAGCATCAGGGCGAGGATCCAAAGGGTAAACCCGCCTTTTCTTATCTACAGCACTAACCCTACAGTAGTGTCTCTTATGGGTCACCGAAGAGAGGTACCACCAGCCAATTGATAGGAGCGGGCTCATTCCTGCCACCCGTCTACAGTGAAGCGTGAGCCAAAGGAAACGCAGAGGTATCCCCAGGTCACCAATCTCCTCCATACGGGAAAAGCGTGGGCCAATGGGAACGCAAAGGATCCCCAGAACACCCGTTTTCCTCCTTACGGGACGCCGCACATGGGAAACATGCCGGTTGGCTAACCAACGTGTTAGTCGAAAAAAAGTAAAGCAACATAATCAAAGTATTGAAAGAAATATACGAAAAAGAAACTAAATTATCGCAATAGAAATGTAAACTAAGATATATTAATAATAAATAGTACAACTATTTAATTATGTACATCGTAAAGTACACTGGCCTCAAAAAGTTAAGGTACAACCGGGTTTTTGTGTCTAATTTGCAAATGAATGAATGTAGAAACAAAAAATTTGGAGGATATGTGCATTAAATAGTTTTTTATTGAATGCGTCATAGAAATTTGTATAAGTGTATTGCAAAAACGATTTATAACAAAAAAAGCAATCTCTGCGGAAAAGTCCATTCTTGGAGAAAACAGCACATCACAGTGTTATGTGGTAAAATGGCATAAAAACAATACAAAAATGGGTTCTAATAAAGAATGTGTCCACCCCTAACTTGAATGCATTGGCGGCATCGATTTCCCATGCTGTTTATTAAGTTGTCGGACACCGGAATAGGAAGCGAAGACCAGACACAGAGTAAGCCTTGTTTCAGCTCATGTAACGACCTTGGAGGAGGATTTAAAGCAGCAACCTCTCTGCCAAGATTGTCCCAAAGATGTTCTATCGGATTCAGGTCTGGAGAACGAGCTGGCCATTCCATTCGTTCCAAACCGTGATCCTCCAGATACTCCTCAACAATCCGAGCTCGGTGAGGTCGTGCATTATCATCCATCAGAATGAAGTCGTTACCAATAGCAGCAGCATATGGGCGGACATATGGATCAAGGATCTCATCCCGATATCTAAGACCAGTTACGGTTCCTCCATGGAACACATGCAGGTCAGTGTGGCCACCGAGCGAGATCCCTGCCCAAACCAGATTCCACCACCTCCATAACTGTGTCTTTCAACAGTGTTGGATTGATGGTATCTAGTGCGCTGTTCCCTCCAGATCAGTAGACGCCCTGAATCACTCTTCATTGTAAATCTGGACTCGTCTGTGAACAGCACAGAAGCCCATTGTTGCTGCGTCCAAGAAACAAGTTCTCTTGCCCAGCATAAGCGGTTCCTTCGCTGTCGTCCGTTGAGGGGAACGCACACAACTGGTCTTCTTGCATACAGACCTGCATTGTGAAGACGATTTCGCACCATAGTAGCGGAGATTCTTCTTCCTGATGCTTGAAAGTGGTCTGCAACGAGCTGCGGCACAGTAGTGGTTCTTCTCCTTCGTGCCGAAAGAGCTAGAAAACGGTCTTCTGCAGGTGTTGTAGCTCGTGGTTGGCCTGGAACAGGTCTTCTGGACACATAATCTTCGGATTGGTATTGATCCCAAAGTCACTGAACAACACTACGAGACACATTGAGACGTCTAGCAGCATCAGCCTGCGACAATCCCATTCCATCCATCCAACTGCCCGCCACCTTAACGAATTGGGTAAATGACGTCTCTGAGACATTTTCTAAACTCTATTGACTATTGTCACCGAAACTGCCAACAACTGTTGAAAATCAACACAACTTACACACAAAAGTACGAAAGCTTGATATTTGCATATTTTTCTCTCACTCATAAATATACGTTCTTTTCTATAAAATAAAAGTGGTAGCAATCGTTTTTGCATTAATGTTTTTAAAGTTCGTTATTATCATTCATGTAAACTATGCATTTTATTGTTACTGCCATTTTTTTATGGTGAACTTCGAAAAACATGTTGTACCTTAACTTTTTGAGGCCAGTGTACATTGATTCATGGTCTCGACGTGAAAAGAAAAATAGGGAAATTTAAATAGCAAGTAGGAGGGCTGAAAATAGAGAAAGATCACTAGGGTTCCCCCGGGGTTGTGACACGCGTGTTTCCCAAAGATAGTAAACCCCTTAGGGAAGCGAAAAACATCACTTGGGTACCTCGGGAGCGTGAGACCCGTACTCACCTAAAAGAAAGTGAGCCCCTTGATGGGAGAATTTTTTCCGAATGGAAAAAACGATGTCTAATGTTTCCACCAAAGAATAAAGAAAAGATTGAAAAGCAGATTTATAAATGCATTATTCAACGAAGACTTGTCTCAAACGCAAAAAAAAAAAAAAAAAAAGAATCTGAAGAATCTTGGTAGTTTTTCAACAAATAATATTATGCCTCAAAGTCATGTGAGTAACCCAAATGCGAGGATATTGGGTGCCATACATATTAAAGTTAACCCGGCATCACTCGCGTGAAAAAAACGCGCGACCTAAAGTTCTCACGCAGGGTATCTCACACCCGAGGATGTTTACATTCTGTTTTTACCACAAAATTTGTATACAAAAATTAAAAATGAAGAAAAGTAGGAAGTACATTTCGTTCATTACATTTTTCACACGTAAATGTAGTTTTCTATTCTTTTCTTAAGGGCATTCAGTACATTGTTTATACACTCCTTTATTCTCGTGGGGAGTGAGTGCGATGTTCTCACTCGATGTTAATTTTTTTTAAATCTGTATTTTATTAAGACTAAACATATAGGAGTAAATTTCTCTATTCTTTAAATTCAAAAATTTGGAATTTCTTTTTTATTTTCTCTTATTTTTCCAGCGATAGTTTTTTTTCAAAAGTTTATCTGAAAGAGAGTAAGATGTGTACCAGTTATTGTTTTTAAAATTGCGTTCTTCCCAAATGTTTTTTGTATCTTCAGATAAAACATTTATTTTCAACAGTGTCTTCCTCTTCTAAATCGGGATCTATTTCAGTGGAGAAATCATATTTGCTGTTATAATGTAACGATTGCACTTGGTACGACCCCCAACCTTCCATTCATGTCAAGTTTTATTGCTTAGATCAAGTGGCTCGGATACAGTGCACGTTGTTCTGGGATCATTGTCTATTGTTTGGCCTTGGATCCGTGTCGACACTTTGACCGGAAGTCATAATGAACATAGGAGTGCCCCTCCGGGTGACAATTGACGAAGCCTGTCTAACTGAGGACACTAACGCCTAGGCAGATGAGAGAATGACTACAAGAAAACAATAGCAGCGTGATGGACAAGTGTCCAGATGTGCAGACGAATGTCTGTCACCAGGTCATTCAAGACGGGTCAGAGTGTGCTATTGTTAGGGCCGCGCGATTAGGATGGTAATGAGTCACAGGGCCATGTCCATACTTTCGGAGCCCTGTCAATGAGAGGTGACGAGGGGCATGTAGTGGAACCACCTCTGGAGTTAAAAAAAGTTAATTTGTTTGGTGAGATGGACCGAGATTGGACCGAAAGAAGAGCTGAGAAAAGAAACGGAAAGAAGAAAAACATGCTCTTCGCGTGTTGGCTGGATCGTGATGGTGAAAACAAATGTAGTTTTCTGGAGTATCTTCTGATGTGAAGGAACAGCGTAGAGTCAACACCCTCCAGAGAAACTAATACCCGACGGTTGCACTACGGTTCGGTATCCGTGAAGCCAATTCAACACGGGCTGTATTTTGTTATCCTTACGTGCAAACATAGGAGAAATTAGTCTACAAATTACCTTAAACTGCTGGAATTAAAAAAATTTACTGAAGTTGAATATGAATAAAGTAAATTCTTTTAATGTCTTGCTGTGTGACTATAACGCTACCTAGTCACTACGTTACAATACATTTCATCATTTGATTCTTCTTCATCATAACCGTGAAGAGCATTTCTTCATCCGAAAATACTGTAATACTATATATATTAACTAATAACTAGTTAACTATAACTATTAACTAGATATCTAAATACAATATATCTATTAAATAACTCAAATATCATATTTTTTCATCAGAACTACAATAAAACGTCATTGCATAAGGAATATTTAAAACGTACTCATGCATCCAGAACTGCAACAATGATTCACGCTCAGGGTATGAATACCCGAAGAGGCAGTATCCAAAAATATGTATTTAGAATCTGCCTACAAGCTTATGTCCCTCAAAGGATATGACCTTAAAGTCAGCTACACGAGAAACTATCATTTTTCCAAAAAAGGTTTAGAAGGAGCGTTGGAAAAAGTTAGACGTTGGGTATGACACAACCTGCGTGGGTACTGCCAGGTTAACATACGTAGAAAATTGATTTTTTAATTGCAGACAATTTTTAGCTGTCCGTATTAAACACAGCAAACTAAAATTACCAAAAACAGATCATGGATATGCAAGAATATGTGACATATATATGTACTGCGTGATCTTTTCCACCTTATAGTGACTAACTAAAATTGATTGAATTGTAACTGATGTATTTGAGAATTAATAGTCGGAATGGAAGCAGATACATGAAAAAGGGACTTTACAGTGCCATAACCATTTACCACATATCTGAATACGAATCAAAAAGTATTTGGAAACGCTCTAAAAGTATATCCTTCCTTACCTACTGTATTTTTGTAGGCGTTGTTTCTTTAGACAAAGATTTGTTCCGATCAATAACTCATGACCTGTCTGAACAGAACCTCCGCTCTTACGCTAAATGTAAAAAATCTGTCGATGCTTGGGGTGCTTCAATAGAACAGTTATGAATTTAACATGGAATTCCTAAAAGTGAAAGATGAACATAATACTCCCTAGTGATAAACAATACTTTAATTAAGTAATTTGTTACCATTTGAGCACCATAAAAACACAATCTCGATAAAACCTACTAGTACATTGGCATTTAAAATTTTTAAACTAAATTCTTAAGAAAGTGTTTAATTTAAATCAGTTCTTGAAATTTTCAGGATTTACGCACTAGAGCAGGGATGGTGAACCAGTGGCACGTGACACAATATTTTGGTTACGCCTCCGATCCAAACGGTTTTTATTTTAGTTCAAAATAACTCCTGGTGCTCGAGGCGGTGGGGAGCATACTTTTTTGTTATTTTACAATCCTAACCTATTTGACATCCAATCTACAGCAGAAATTACACTAATGTTATTTAAATTTAAATTACACCTATAACTAATACATTTACAATAATACTGTGCAAAATGTATTTTTTCGTTGTAAATATAGAGTTTGGAGTAAATATATATATATATAAAGGGTGTTTTTTTAGAGCTATAGAACTTTAAATTGCAATAAAACAACACTGTATTATTCGATTAACATGAATTTTTTTATTCGAAAGATAATCTTGTGGCATTACATTTTAAATATGATTTCTGGCATAGGACTGCCACGGCTGGCTCGGATGTAGTCCAATCTGGACGTCCAATTTTCGATGACTTTTTCCAACATTTGTGGCCGTATATCGGCAATAACACGGCGAATGTTGTCTTCCAAATGATCAAGCGTCTGTGGATTATCCGCATAGACCAATGACTTTACATAGCCCCACAGAAAATAGTCTAGCGGTGTTAAATCACAAGATCTTGGAGACCAATTCTCAGGTCCAAAACGTGAAATTAGGCGGTCACCAAACGTGTCTTTCAATAAATCGATTGTGGCACAAGCTGTGTAACATGTTGCGCCGTCTTGTTGGAACCACAGCTCCTGGACATCATGGTTGTTCAATTCAGGAATGAAAAAGTTAGTAATCATGGCTCTATACCGATCACCATTGACTGTAACGTTGTGGCCTTCATCGTTTTTGAAGAAGGATTCCACCAGCCCTTATAGCGCACCAAACAGTCAGTTTTTCTGGATCTAACGGTGTTTCGACATACACTTGTGGATTAGCTTCACTCCAAATGCAGCAGTTTTGTTTGTTGTCGTAGCCATTCAACCAGAAGTGCGCTTCATCGCTAAACAAAATTCTCTTATGAAAATCGAGAACAACGGCAATTTCGTTTTGGGCCATTCAACGAATCTACGCCTTGCTTGATCATATTTAAAATGTAATGCCGCAAGATTATCTTTCGTATAAAAAAAATTCATGTCAATCGAATAATACATCGTTGTTTTATTGCAATTTAAAGTTCTATACCTCTAAAAAACACTCTACATATGTATATATATATATATATATAGTTAGTAATTAGTTTTATTATTTTCTCAATATTCGGAATTCAAAATAATTTGATGGCACGTCTATACCTCATTAAACATTTCTTCAGAAAAAATGGCATTTTGATCCATAGGGAATCACCACCCCTACACTGGAGTATCATTAAGCATGTTATAATATAAGGAATGAGTGATAAAATTTTTTTTAACGGCTTTTATGTTATTGTGTGACAAATCTATACGGAACTTTATCACTAACCTTCTGAGTCGTCCTTTTAGGGAAATTTATTTCCCTACCTATTTCCAATCAACTCCAAAAAGCGGACAGGATTCCTTGTTATGCAGATTAGATAAAGTATTTAAGTCAAACGGAATAGTAAAGTTAGAGCAGTATACTGCTCTAACTTTTAAGACATTTTTAAACATTAAAAAGGTATGAATAAGAAATAATGTATAAAATAACTATTTTTTACAAAAGTGAAGTGTAAAGCAAGTTTTGAAAAATGTTGGTAACTTAATTTTCTTGAGTAAATTATTTTTAAAAGCTTGTTTAAAACCTTATCTAAAGCCATAAAATGTAACTGGTTTCTTTGCTTTCTTACAGATAGAAGCAGAATTTAATATGCTGTATGGTGAACAAAAAAGTGACAGTTTATGTCTAGGATTAGGAATGACGGCAAATTTGATCATTCACCAAGCGAAACATTGTGGGAGGAAGTGTGCAGAAGAATTTGCCAATAGCTTAAATTTTGACCTGGATTCAACTGAACCATCATCTGAAAGTAAAAATATTTTATTTATAAAGGTTTTTTTTTTTAAAAAAGAATGAATCTTGATTTGTAAGATCGCAAAATTTTATTCCTTCTAAAATTGTATAAGTTTCAATAAGGTATCCAAATGCAGTGGGATACTTTTTTTTTTTTTTAGTTTTCTAAAAAACCCTAATATTCTGACATTTTTAATTTCAATTTTATTTTGATGTGTCCTATGCACTCATATTTGGTGACATTAATGAAACCTTTAACTTTCAAGGATTAAAAATGTTTCATGCGCAAAAATAGTCTTAAGTGTTTTTTGGTAATATTTTATACCATCATTAAATATTTAATTTGAAGATATTTTTATTCTCAGAAATATGCTGTGCTCTTACACTGTTACCACTGTTGCTTCCACAAAGAGTCTTCAGGAGAAACGGGCCCAAGAAACTAAAAATTCGCCCTACAAGTTCTCAAACGTTGGATCATTTCATTCAGTTTATCCCATTAGGTAGCATTCTTTTACTTGAATGTCTTGCTAAATGTGATGTAAATATTTTCAACAAACAAAACTCAGCATATTAAACCCTCAGTATTTACTCAATCCAATTAAGAGTGATTACTACCCTCGTCTTAGTTTTCTACTGCTAATGTAATAATTCAATGGGAGAAATGTGAAATTAGACAGTTATTGATATACTATATTTTCATATATTAATACGCTTCTTTCCTTTTAATATCAAGCCCCCCTCCCCCCCATTGAATAACATAAGCAGAAAAATAAGGTGTTTAGTATAAACCATCCTTTAATGACTTATTTAATTTCAGGTTGGTGAAGGAATTGATAAGTTCATGAAAGATGATAGATTGCTTGGAGAAGAAAGAAGACAACCCTTTATTCTTGCTATTGGGGAGAAGTGTAGACCTCAACAACTATTTTTAATTTTTGAAGAGAATTATATTGAAGTAAATACAATACTTAAAGCAGTTGACTTGTGTTTTAAATTAACTTTTATATTAAACTTGGAGTTTTCTCCATATTGTTCAAATGTGTGGCATTTTTTAAATAACAGCTTCTACAAATGCGATTTACAGCAAGACATGCCTTCATGTGTGAGAGTTAAAAAGTAGAATTTTTTTAAACTTGTAATCTTTTTAATAAATTATCTATAGTCGACTCAATTTCCTTTTATATATTTTCATATTTATGAGTGTGATTTTAAAAACATGCCTTCATCTGTAAGAATTTTTTTATGTCTGATATGTATGTCCAAAAATTTTCAGAATAAATTCTTGTAAAACATGATTTGGTTTTATTTTTTTACAGTGAATCATTAATTATATAGGTGATAATTTTGTTTTACGAATTCAATGAAATATATGCTAGATATGCTTAGGATGTTATTTTTTCTTGTAAGTAGGTGTTGAAAACTTCTTGAAAGAACTCTCCAGTTTAACTATACTTTATGATTAAAGACTTAACATTTTAAATGTTTTGTAGATGTAAAAATCTGTTTTATTTTTTTGATTTAAAAAAGAGCATTAAAAAGCTATAATATTTGTTTTCTTTGGTGATAGAAGAGTGTAAAATCAGTTAGTATGGACAAAAAGTGAGTAATGCACATTACAAATTAAACTCTTTAATTTGGATGGGTAAAAAGGGAGGCATCAACCGCGGAGTATCAATTTATATTAAAAATGCTTACAAACCTAATGAGTTATTTTAGTTTTTTCTTCAGATGATTGATAATATCTAAAAACATTGAAATTATTACTATGAAAAATCTGATGTTATTTATCATAATATTAATCATAAAATTTATCATAATGCAATAACTTATTGAAAGACTGAATTTAAATAAAAGTCAACTTTTTGCTTGTATAGGATTTTAACAAAACTATATAGATAGATTTTAGAAGCATATATATAACTTTTGATGAACCAAAATGTTATTGCATCAAAGATTTAAATTTGAGTGAAAAGTTCAAAAATACAGTTTATGATTACGTAACAGTTGAACTTTTTTTCTAAAAGTAATATCTTTTTTACACAGAAAATGCAAGAATTTTGATTTTCGAAGTTAAGTGGTAAAAAAATTCTTAAAATGTAAATTAAGTATGTAAGGCAAAAAAAAATCAAACTTTTGAGACTTGGGTAACACATTTAGATCAATTAAAATTGATAGTTATTTTTCTGTTTAAAATTTATATTTGATACAACAGTATTGAAAATGAATGCTATACTTACTCAAATTTAACACAGTAACAAACTTAAAAATGAGTGCATTACATACTCATTTTGTTGTTTAATTCTCAAATTTGACACGGTAACAAACTCAAAAATGAGTGCATTACATACTCATTTTGTTGTTTTATTCTCAAATTTGACACGATAACAAACTCAAAAATTAGTGCATTACATACTCATTTTGTTGTTTTATTCTCAAATTTGACACGATAACAAACTCAAAAATGAGTGCATTACATTCTCATTTTGTTTCATTCTCAAATTTGACATAGTAACAAACTCAAAAATGAGTGCATTACATACTCATTTTGTTGTTTCATTCTCGCAAAAATGAGTATGGGAAGTTTCAATTTTGAGTACGTACTCGTTGACAAAAGTGAGCATGCGCGATTCTCAAATTTGAGTATGTTTGCATCGGAGCCATTTTGAGTATGTGACGTATTCAAAAGAGAGTAAGTTGTACTCAATTCTGAAAACCGGTTTTTCGCAGTGTAGGAGAGAGAGATTGAAGCAGAAAGTTATAGTGAAGTTAAATTGAAGATTTCTTGTTAGATGATTTAACCTCAGATAAAAGCTGAGCTGAGCTGAGCAGAATTGCAGTGTGGTAAATATTAGTCTTATTATTGCGAATGAAATTAAAATTAAATGTTTAATAAGAACATAGAATATAATTCTGGGATCTCTTATCGTGGTAATCTCTGCGTGATCGTTATTTAATTGTTAATTAATTGGATCATTAATTAAGTTAATTTAAAGGATATTACCTTTAAAACCTCATAATACTAGTTAGATATATTTGTTAAAAAGTCTTTGATTCTATTTGGATAAGATAACCAAATAAAGGAAGTTGTTTATAAAAATGGCTACTGGTTCTTACATGACTCCTATTTATTCTCGTTCTCAAAGTGAGGTCCAGGGAGACCTTCACAACTGGCTTTTTTATTTCAGCTATGATTTTTCAATTCCGTGTGTAGAAAGTTGCAAAGGGAACATTTAAATAAAAAATAGAAATTAAATTATTTTTCCTGATTCATATTTTTGAAATCTGCGCAAATCTTAAATAATTAAGTGACAAAGTAAAAAAAGCATAAAATATCTGTACAAACTACTGTTATCTGAAAAAAAAAACTTCAATGTCTTCTCATGTGAAAAATATTTTTTTTGAAGGAGAATAAAAAAGGACTCCAATTTCAATGATAAGCAGAAATGAAATTTAAAGTACCGAAGAATTCAATTACTTCAATGAAATTCTTGGGAAATCACAATAAGACTTTAAAATTGAATCATACGTTGAAAGAGAACTTGGTAGTTACTTTCCAGGTATTTTGCACTGTATAGGCAATTCCTTTGATTCTCGTAACTAAAAACTTTCATTCATTTGTATGTTTCACTTTCGAAACGAAAGGCTGGGAATTATTACTTCGTCTTTTCAATTGGTTCGATGTATAAAGCTGCAGATTGACTTTACATTGTTAAGGTTACAAAGAATTCCGACTTATTTAAAACAGTATCGAAGACTTTTCAGGAGCATAACATTATTTTTCAAGTAATATTTTTTTTAAATACAAGAGCTAGTTTCCATGAAAATTGGAATATTTTACACATTTAGTTTGGTGGAAGAATACAAATAAACTAAAATTTCAGTCTAAAAAAAACTTAATAAAGGGATAACAGGTTTTTTTTCAACTCCTACTATTCGTTCTCTGCCTATATAAATATATTTATTTATATATTTTTTTCAAATTTTCTATCATTAGTAAAATACTTTTTATTCATCCACTCAATTTTTAAATACATTTTTTTTAAACTTGTAGATGATAAAACTTGATATTAATGCAGTTTTTTTCAAATTTGAATGCACATTGTGTGTGTGTGTGTGTGTGATTAAATTTAATAATATAATTCCATTTTAAGAAATATATTTGAGTCGATATTATTCCACTATATGACAGCACCATTGGATAAAACAAAGTTTGTTAAATTTGTGATGAAAAAAAATTTAACTTAACCTACATAAAATCATACGCAAGTTAGACTTCAGCATTTCTTTAACACTGGTTTTATGATAAATAATAACCTATTATTTTAAATTTTTATTAAAAAATGTAATTACAAATTTAATGTGGTTAAAAATTTGATTCAGAATGTGTTTTGGCTCTTAATATTGTGATTCTGTCATATGTAATATACTGTTCGAATTCATTCGGACAAATAGGAAAAAATGATTTTTTCAAGACCTTTAGCTTTTTACCATTACACACCTTAAGTGAACTGAAAAATCTCTATATTAGTACGAAGCATATCCTCCTTTAGCAGAAATGACCTTTTCAACATGTCTCAAAATTGATTACTCTAGTATAGCACACATGTTCTTGATATCATCGTTCTGAAACCAAACTTGTATAACACTTCTTATAATATTTTCTGTTGTGTAATTCATCTTATCTAAATGATTATTGAAAGTATGTGCCACATATGTTCTGAATAGAATTTAGTTCTGATGAATTACCAGACCAATCAAGCACTTTAATTTTATTTTACCGCCTAAAAATCTGCAATAATTTGGAAGTGTAACAAGGGGCCAAGTCATGTTCAAATGTTCTGTCAAATGTTTCCATGAGGGGGACATTTTACTCCGTAATATTTCTACATATTTGACTGAATTCATCATGCCTTTAAAATGAACTAAGCTTCCAGTGACATTTGTTGTAAGAAAATCTCAAGAACATCAGTTTGGAAGGGTATTTTACAATCCATTGTATTTTATCTGGTAGCAGAGTTTCACCATCATTTTTAACTATACTTGATTTGTATCCCTGGACAAATTGATGTGTTTCGTGACTGAAAATCACCTTCTTCCTGTCGTTAACAGTCCATAAGGGTTATTTTTAACCCATGGTAAACGTTTTTTCATTAGTTGAGTTAAAAATTGTTTTGTCCTCGGTTCTGCTGCGTTACCGCCAATATCAATATTCCTTTTCCATACAGTTGATGTACTAATTTCAATATCATAACCTAATAAATCTCTTCGAATGTCTGTGATTATCTTTTTTCGATTTATTTCTGTATTTCTATTAGAGTTTTTTCTGTTTGTGCTAACATTTTTTTCTTTTCTTTTTGGAAGCAAGGATCTGGAATCCTGAAATATCCTTAAAATTCTTGAAACACTTGATTTATCCACACCAATGCAGTAGCTATATCTCTCACTGTCATAAATTGTATTCAATAAGAATGATTACTTTAGAACGTTTTCTAGGAGAAGTATCTATCTTTGAATAAGCAAAGGTAACACATGTTACACGGAACGCAAAATTATAACTACCAGCTACAGCACTGAAATGCTCATAACTGATCTAATGATACACTAAAACTAGTTAAAGGAGTAAATATGTTGTTGTTGTTGCACGCCCGCATTGGTCAGCAGTGCTAGACCAGGTCCATGACATCGTACACTTTAAGAAAGTCCAACACCAGCAAGGGATCGTCTGCTAAATCCTGCTTGGTGAGCCCTAGGCCTTCGAGGATGTGAGCTGGCGTGGCCGGCTCAGAAGAACAGTTCGGGCACATATCAAAGCTATTGCATCCATCGAAAAATTTCATTGTTTTGATATGGCCACTTCGAAAGTGGGCTAGAAGAGTTTGATACTGTCTTGTAAATCCGTGAGCCAGAGAGCCTCCAGGACGAGAACACTGATATCAATGGTGCTCTGGGGATAATCCAAGTGTTCTTATTTTGGTGTTTAGTTCTAGAGAAAATCTCCAAATAGGTGAGGGGTGCCGACGGCTCTGGTACCTCGCAAGCGCCAGTCTTGGCCAAAGTGTCCGCAATTTCATTTTCCTCTAGATCTATGTGAGAGGGAATCCATTGCAGATGGATTTAATGCGATGTGGAAAGTCGTTTTAACTTGGTGAGTATTGACACTCCAACATTATCTCTCACTTTTTGCCAATTAAGCAAGTGATGTATTGCACTTCTACTACCAGACAGTATCTAAATCTTTTTTCCATTTGGAAGAGATGCAAGAAAACCAAGGGCCTCATCAATGGTTATTAGCTCACTGCGAAAAACCGATCAACCGTCTGGTACCCCCAGTACAGGAATAAATTATAGTGAATGTTGATCCGTCATGCTACCCCCAGGCAGATATAAATGATTCGAGGGGATTCGGGATATCGCTGGTAATCACATATAAACTTAAACAAGAAAAATACGTTGGCCCAATTAATTCAAACACTATAGTCTATACATATTTATTGTAATTATTTAATAAAAAGGAACTAAGATAAAATTTTTCATTTTTGAACTAAGTAGGAATTGAGTTAAGATTTTTTTATATTATCTGTTTTTATTCTCATATTAATATAAAATACATAATTAAGCACTCAATCTTGTGTATACATTTTACTATGTACAATCCTACCAAAAATTATATTTTTAAATAGAGCAAAAAAAATTTGTAATTGTAACGCATAGATGTTATTTATTCGTTCTAAAAATGGAGATTATATAAATTTGTTATAGTTTCACATTATTTTTAAAATGATCAGTTTTATCTTATCAAAAAAGAAAAAAAAATAGTTTCCTACATCCGACTACACGCGAATTCAATGAATCGTAGAATTTGCTGAATAAGTAATGAGTAACTGGAGGAAATAGTCAAAATTAATTCTAAATCGACAAGGCACTTCATTGCTTTTCATTGAATGAAAAGTTAGCGAAAATAAATAATTATTTTTTTACATTGCACACACAATTGTTGTACTTCATTTTCATTTGCTCTTAGTTGTTTCAATTTATTTGTGAAATCTTTGTTTAACAAATTTTCAGATGGAATCTTAATCAAAGTTAAATATTTCACCTAAAAACTTTATTGTTATTAAATATGGTAAAACTAAATAATTTTCTTTGTGTAATTCACTCCCCACCCAAATCTCTACTATAAACAGATTGATTATCTCTTCGACATAAAAGTTGTAGCGGGCTCTATTTGCACCCTTCTTCTATTCCTCTTGGGGAAAAATAATTTTTTAACATTTATTTGAGCTTTAAACCTCCTTCCATAGAGATAACTTAATGTTTTGCTAATTTGAACACTTTTTAAACCGTACTAATGGGAAGGTTAGAGTTAGTCGTTAGGCTGCTTTATAGTGAGCTTTGCGAAGTGACTGTTGGAAGCTCTTGCTGTACTTAGCAATAGTTGTTTCATCGGATCACGCTCAGTTAAGGGCTTAATTGTAGGAATTTAGAGTATTCAAATAATTTGTCTGCTCCCTCTGCTTATAATCTTGCTTGACAGTAAACTGCTAAACAAGTGCTTCTCAAACTTCCAACATTTACGACCCAATGTTCAATCAGAATTTCCATCGCGCCCCCCTTCCATACAATGACAAAGTTTTGAATTCAACAATATTACACTTTGGCGATCAAGATACAATACGATTTTAACCTCCTAAGTGTCATTGGCGTATATACACTGGTGTGCAAAAATTAAGGACGAGACGGTTTTTTCAATATAACTTTGTGCAAAAGCTTTCCAAATCAACACATTTAATACCGTAAGATCCCCAATACGTAAGGACATGTGTAATGTAAGCAACACTTACTAAAAGAGAAATCAGAGGGATAAGAAGAAGCTTCATTGAAAAAGTAGCATGGAGCGCAATGCGACTGAAGGCCGAAACATCCCTGTGATGGGTGTCCAGCAAGAAACACCCGGTCTTTAGTAGGGGATATGATCTCCCCTGACTGCTAGGCAGGTTTCACAGCGTCTGCCCATGCTGAGAATGAGGGTGTCAATGAGTTGTTGAGGCATTGCTGCCCATTCGTCTTGCAGCGCCAATCGAAGCTCCCGAATCGTTACTGGTGGTAAGGTACGAGCTGCCAAGCGTCTGCCTATAAAATCCCATACATGCTCGATGAGATTGAGATCCGGAGATCGTGCCGGCCAATCCATGCCTTCAATATCCTCACTCTTTCAGAGCTGTTCGGCAGCTACTGTGCGATGACATGGTGCATTGTCGTCCATGAAAAGGAACTGCAGACCCATAGCGTCTCTAAAAAGACGCACACATGGAAGAAGAATCTCGTTACAATAACGGGTCCCGTTGATTGAACCTGCGTCGAAGATGTGAAGGTCTGTACGACTACCAAGCATGATGCCTCCCCAAACGAGAACACCGCGACCTCCATACCTGTCCCTTTCAATGATGTTCGAGGGATGATTGCGGCTTCCCCGCTCTCTCCAGATGAGTATGCGATGAGAATCGCTACTCAAACTGAATCTGCTCTCATCTGTAAAGAGTACTCGTCCCCATTCATTGTCTCTCCAATTCCGGTGTTCCCGGCACCACAGAGAACGCCTTCTCCGATGGGCAGGCGTTATAGGTACACACCGTACAGGGCGTCGTGCAAACAAACCACCACCGTGCAGTCTTCTGGCCACGGTAAAACGCGATATCGGTCGTCCAGTCGCCTGCGTCGTGTGTCTAGCGATTTCTCCCGCTGTCTGCCGCCTGTTTCTTCTGGCCTGTAAGACAATGTACCGGTCATCTGCGGGTGTGGTTCCTCGTGGACGACCACTACTGAACCCCCGGATAGCTGTTCCTGTAGTTTGAAATTGTCTCCAAAGTCGTGAAACGATGCTGTGAGCAATTCCGAACTCTGCAGCCACACTTGTCACACTGCGGCCTTCCTCCAACTTCCCAATGATTCGACCTCGGGTAAAAGCATCCGGATGTCGTCTAACAGATTGATTATTCGTCATTTCTCGCTGAGGCAGCAACTCGGTGTGATTTTAACTGCTATACGGCGTGCAATCTCTTTGCCAGAAATAGTGATCTTACACCGACAACATGCTTTATCCTACTCAGACACTCCCCCATCACGTCTACCTGCGCATGTGCTACCGTACATCACCTTACTTAATCTCCTGATCGGTCTCTCTGCCTCTTCGTTCAGCTGATATGCTAAGGTTTCGACTTCGTCCTTAACTTTTGCACACCAGTGTATACCTCTCGCACAGTCAAAGCGTTAATTATCCTGGGCATATATATACTTTGTTCCAAAGTACGATATTTTCTGTGTACTTGCATTCATAAAATTATTCCGAAAGCCTTCAAATGCAATAAAAAGACTTTGACTGTGTTTGAGAGGAATTTATTTATTTCTGAGTAATATTGCTTATTTTTATTGTTTTTCTCCCCCCACAATACATTACATTCGCACTCCGTAGTGGTATAAGGGATCGAATCACGTAACTTTTAATCGGCAGTTAAAGGATTAATTGTAAACATTACAAAATATTATGATAATTGTTAAGTTTTTAACATAATTTTATATATAAGAAGCCATGGCGGTCACTGATGATTATTAAACTTGTACTTAACTTTGTATTGTTAATTTGATTATAAAATACATTGAGCAGTACTGATGCATCTATAAGTGTGTTATATCAGTGTAAATGTGTATTTTACTTTTTATTATGTCAGAATTTTTTTGTTTACTTTCGGTGAATATTTATAATTTGTTTAAATAATCATTTGTTTTCAATTTTTTAGTATGCTCGTGCCACCTAGGGGGTGGGCCCCACAGTTTGAGAGACGCTGTAGTAAACAAATAAATTATCTATTTTTATTACAATGTCTGTACATTCAGAGTTCCAAATTTCACCTGCGACCTTAGGGTCACGACAAAGTCATTTGACGAAACGTGATTGATAATTGAGAACACAGAATATTTTTGAATACACTCTGTCGCAAAAAAAATATGCACCCAGAAGAAATCAAGCTACAATCACGAAACTCGGCAAGAATGTAGTCTGGTAAGAGATATGCAAATGATTAAAATTTCGAAGCCAATGAGACAAGGCTAAGTGTGCTATGCGCATATTAGTTGCGCAACTGGGAGAGTTTAAAAGCATGAGTACGAGCGCCGTACGGCTATCCAAACGAATCTGATGACTTTGATAGACGATATTGAGACTTAGGATGCCTCTCTAAGACGTAACCGGCGGCAGTACGAGCAGCTGACGGACTTTGATAGGGGCCGTATAATAAGCCTCAGAGAAGCAGGTTGGTCGAATAGACGTATCGGTCGCCACCTCGGTCGGAGCGATATGGTAGTTGCTCGGTGTTGGCAACAGTGGATCACAGAAGGTAGAGTGTACCGTCGCGGAGGGTCAGGACGTCCCAGGAACACAAATGATCGCGAGGATCGTGCAATCAGAAGAGTGGCCACTTCGGCACCAACAACGTCGCTAGCATCGATTCAACGCCACTTACCTCCTTCCAGTCATCCAGTGCCATCAAGAGAAACCATAAGGAGACGACTGACCGAAGTTGGCTTGAGGAGCCGACGTCCGCTAAGACGCTTACCACTGACCCCACATCATAGGCAGTGTCGACTGGATTTTTGCCGACCTCGGGCAACTTGGAGTGTGACAGACTGGAGACGTGTCGTCTTCAGTGATGAATCCCGATTCAGTCTCAGTGCTGATGACCACCGCACACGTGTCTGGAGACGCAGCGGCCAGCGGTCCGATCCGGCATTTATTGTCGAGCGGCATACAGCAATTTCACAAGGTGTGACAGTGTGGGGAGCAATTTCTTGGGACACACGATCATCTTTAGTGGTCCTTCAAGGCACTTTGACAGCTCGGAGATACGTGGACGATATTTTAACGCCGATTGTGCTACCCATGCTATCAAGTCGCCCAGATGCCATTTATCAACAAGATAATGCTCGTCCACATACTGCGCGACTCTCCCAACAATGTCTTCAAGGATATGACGTCCTACCATGGCCTGCCAGGTCACCAGATCTTTCGCCAATAGAGCATGTCTGCGACGCGCTGGGAAGGCAACTGCAGCCGTCCCGAGATACAGGAGAATTAACTGCGCAGATGCAAAGACTATGGCAGGATCTTCCACAGGGGGTCATAAGTGATCTAATTAAATCGATGCCACGCCGAATTTCGGCTTGTATAGCTGCCAGAGGTGGCTTTACTACTTACTGATTTTTAATCTTTTGCAAGCTGTAACCGCTTAATAAAATGATATTTTGTTCTGAATTTTTAATCATTTGTTTATTTTCATATACACTACATGCATACCAAATTTCGTCAATGTAGCTCAATTTCTTCTGGGTGCATATATTTTTTTGCCACAGAGTGTATTATCCCAACGACACAGAATATTTATGAAAAATAATGATAATACTTTTTTTCATTCACTAAGCTTATTACGTCCCATTTATTAAGCACATCTTTTTTGAATGCGGTGTCTCTGTGGAATTACCACTCTTCCAATCTGATAAGTATCTCGTTATTCGAGGCTGACATTGACACATAAGGTTGTTTATTAGTGTCAAACTGCTGGATAATGATGGATGAACACCGTTCTATTACTTCTGCATAGACTGATAAAAGATATGAACGAAAAAAGAATATTCCGAAAAAAAAACTCTATAACTATTACCTCATTTTTTTTGTTTCTATAAATATATTAACTGTTTCAGCAAAAATATTACATATTTATATCTTCTTAGGATATAAGTATTTGTTTTGGAAAAATAGAGGAACAGTGAAAGAAAAATTTATTTTTACTCTTAAAAAGCAAAGAAATATTTTGAAGGAGTATTTTATAGCATATAAGATCTACGAAATAACACGGGAACTTTTGATGATAAGCCCTGAAATATTGATACAAAAACATCAAGCTATTATACCACTTTCAAAACATCCACACCATGTCACGTGGCTTTCGAGATATTCAATGAGTCCCATCCCCTCGAAATGGTGGGTCTTTAGTGGCAACATAACTTGAGTCCACGACTCGTTTCGTACAGTGTTGGCCACGAGTTAGCAACTGTAGCATCTTGGGTACCATGGTGAGAATATTTTTTTTGTTACAACTTTTTAACAGCTTTAAAAGATTAAAATAAATGTTTCATTTATAGTTATCCTATACGGCGGGTGCGTTGTACTTCTCAGTTTAAGAGTAAGGTGACCAGTTTTTTACAATGAAAATGAGGACGAAAAAATTTAAGAAAAAATTACAACGTAAATGTATGAACCATTTTATTAATTCAAACAAAAGTCCGCTAATTACTTTTTAATTATTTACTTTAGCGAGTTTTTTCCCATTGAATAATTTTTTTTGCCGACAAATCATTTTCTAATGTATTGGAAATTTCGGAGCAAAAAATATTCTCCATACTCTGAATTTTACGGTAAGCACTGTAGCTAATATATTAACATTCAATCTTTGATTTTTCTCTAGTCAAAAATCATTACCAACAGAAAAAACTCTTTCAACTGCGGCATTAGTTCAAGGGCATTACAACGTAAATTTAACAAGAATAACTAAATTTTCATATGGAATGTGTTCAGTTTTGAAATATTTTAAGTATTTTCACCTAATATTTATCAATTACAGCATGTTGATTTTCCAATTATTCTAATTTATTAGAATTTAACTATGCGTTCAGTCGTCTTTCTTCTTCAAACAGACCATTGTCATCGATTTTAATATCAGGCATTTCTTTCGATAAAGACTGAACATAATTTTCTATATTTGCCCACTTTATTTGCGATGAAGTCAAAAAATACCATTGAAAACTGTCATTTCCTGTCATATTTCTTTCAGACCAGTCTTCGACATATTGAAAATATGTTTGGTTTATCTCTGAATACAGGGATTAACAAATCGGTTTTAAAATATTGAAAATGAGAACATTTAGGAGGACATTTTTCGAGGAAGGAGAGAACCTGTAAAAGGAGGATGGTTGTCACCTTGTGCAGCTGAACAGTGCGACGTTAATATTCACTCACTCACTCACTTAACCCGGCATTTATCGCGCTAAAAACAATGGAATTTCAAGCGCAAGGTATCTCATACCCAAGTGAGTTTACATTCGGTTTTTACTGTAAAATTTGCATACAAAGGTGAACAAGAAAGAAAAGTAGAAAATAAAATATGTTTATTACACTCTTCACACGTAAATTTAGCTTTTCTGTTCTTTTTATAAGGGCATTCAGTACATTTCAGTCTTCATCGAGAGTAAGTACCATGTTTTCACTGGATCTGAACTTTTATTTTAATTTCGTAGAAGCATTGCTTGTGCTGCTTTCTAAAATATTTACATTTCTGTAAATCGAAATCCAAAACACTTTAGAAAGCGTCTGGTTCGATGGGTAGGTGGTTTCTGAGTACTTAGCACAAAATAATTTGCGTATTTATTGACGCAGCGTTCAACAACACAAAAAAGAATGTCATAGGCTAACGATTACATTTTCTAGCTATTGACGACAATTGCTCTCTCAGTTAAATTATCTGTATCTATTTCTCAGTAGAGTTATCATACTTGCTATATTATACTCTTCATCATTCGATTCTTCCCCATCCTCCCCGCAAAGAGACTTATTTTATTCGAAAATATTGTTGAACTGTCTATTAAATTACTTAAAAATCCCCTTTCTTCATCATAACTACAATATTGCGTCATAGCATAAGAAAAATTTTAAGGCGTGATCATGCATTCAGAACTGTAACATCGATTCACTTGTAGGGTATGACATACCAGAAGAAACAGTATCCCAAATCATATGTTTAGAATCTGCCTACAAGCTAAGGCCTCTCAAAGAATATGACCTTACAGTCAGCTACACTCGAAATTATTCTTTATCCGAAGAAGGTTTAGACGGAGTCTTGAAAAAAGTTAGACAGTGTGTATGACATAACATGCGCGAAAAGTGTCTGGTTAAGAAATCTTTAAGCATGTGAAGATTGGACCCTGCGACTCATCAAAAAGAATCGCATGTTTTTTTTTACTTGTAATACAAATGATACATGGCTTTAAAAGCAATTAAGAATTCATAGGGAAGTTATTTTGTTACTTAAAATTGGAATGTTTAAAATATGTGCCTTTTATTTAACCCTTTTGCAGTATTGATTTTTTGGCGCCATGAAAATAAACTAAGAGTGATGAATTTATAAATAATCTCGAAAACCCCTTATGCATTATTGGATATTAGAAAAATGACGAGTGACTTTTCTTTAAAATAAACAGTTTCTAGAACGAGATGGGTTTCAATGGAAGATCTAGACTAAACTAATATGCAGATACTAGTGAATCATTCAAGTTTAGAGGAGGGGATGCTTTATTTGAAAAAAAAAATTACACTGCTGGCCATCGAAATTACAATACAAGAAATCAAAGCAAACTGCAAACCTTTATTTATTGTACGCATACAACAGGGATGGCAAACCAATGACACGCATGCCATCGATGGCAAGTGACACAATATTTTGGGCATGCAGTGATCAAAATGTTTTGCGTTTTATTTCAAAATAACAAAGTTCACTATGAAGTATTACGAACAAACGCGAATGATCGGTGACGGAACTGCTGGGAGCACACTCATTTCTTATTGTCTTGCCTTAGCTATGTTGCGGACTACAATTACTTATGATGCAAAATTTGACTACGCAGATAATTTTAAACTTGGGGAATCTAGAAATATGGTAAAGGCGAGAAAGCGGTGTGTTTTCCGTTCTGGAACAGTGGTATGCAGAACATCGTCTGTAAAATGGCATTTTAAAACGTATCACAAATTTTCTCGTCAAAAAAGTGAATCACAGCAAAATAAATTAATTACTTAGAAAACATTTATCAGATGATTCCAATTCAGTATGCATTCTACTAAAATGTACATCATACAATCATAATATAAGTTATTTATCATCCAATATGCAGCAACAGAAGTCACATTAATGTTACTTTAATTTGAATCACACGTATAAATAAAATAATTACAACTGTAAAGTGCAAAAGGTATTTTTTCGTAGTAAATAAAGAGTTTTGGGTTTTGTTAGTATTTATTTTTATTATTTTCCCAATAATCACAAGTCAAATTATTTGATGGCACGTCTATACCTCATTAAACACTTATTAAGAAAAAAATGGTACGTTAATCTATAAGGGTTCGCCATCCCTGGTATACAACATAGTGAGAAGAAAGCTTGAGTAATTTGCTTGCAAGTTGTGGGTATATAGGGCTCAAAAGTAGTACAAACAGCTGCCCCTCTGGCAGCTAAAAAGGTGACAGACAGGCATAGGTGATAGATTTAAGTAAGGAATTCCCTGCTGTTTTAATTCCCCACCATATGTCAGAATAATTGGGGTTGGAAAGATTTGACTGTCCAGTCCCTCAACAACACATAATTAGATGTATTAAATGTTAGAGAAGTTTTGGAGAATGTGGTGGTCGGGGCAACAGTCGATCAACCAATATGCCGATGCTTTTAAGGACACGATTTCAACGAGCTCTTAAGACTATATCTAATGCAAGAAGGTCACGTGTCTTATCCTTCTTGATTACAGACTCAGAGATGTCCATCATGAAATAGCACAGAAACCAGAACTCTTCTGCAAACATAACGTACTGCCGTTCTTGTAATCACTTTTGTCATTGGGCGGGTGCACCAAATTCACTGCGGGGTTCTATGCTGCAGTGTCAAAAGAAACTGCAGTAATGGTCGTCGTTCAAACAGTCAGTACCGATCGGTAAGATTGCGAAATGTCCATACAGATATTTGTTGCGCTGCAAACAAGCTCAATTCATGACACAAGATCTTTAATATTGGCTGAATAATCCTACAAAGTCAATTAATCATCATGTGTGCCTTCTTGAGCTTTGATAGCAGGCTATTAAGGTATCCGACTACTTGCGATAACTTTTTTTAAAAAAAAGGAGATATGGATATCTTTTTGTGATTTTTATATTTATTTAGTATATTTTAAGGAAAAAATCCTAAAATTGGTAAAAGAAAAAAAATTATTATGATTAAAATAGAAAAAATCTAGTAAAAATATGTACGAAAAATTACATAAACGGGGGTCGCTCTGTACAAAGATTTTTTGAACAAATTCTCAATTTTTCAATTTTGATGTGTTACTTTGTTATTCCTGTTTGAAGTGACTTTCACGATAAGAGATATTTTAATTTTTACAAAAACTAGAGCCCTTTATCTAAGTCATTATACGAAATTGCTTAAAAAAACATTGACTATATTCACATAAAGAACCGCAAATTTTGAAATAAAACAGTTATTGATAAATCTGCAGATCAAAACACTTCTACTGCTATGCAGAACATAAGCAAAAAATTTCAGCTAATTATTTTCAAAACTTTTTGAGCAATCGCGGTCCCCGTTTGAGTTTTTCGAATAAAACACATTTCGAGCGAAACGCATTTTAAAGTTTGACATATTGTGTAAAGTTATGGCATTTGCTTTTACTAAAGCGCTTGTAGTTTTTGTTCTAGTGGAGGGAAAATAAAGTACTTGGTATTGTTATTAAGTTAATAAAATGGTCTATAAAATAAAGTCATAAAAAATTTGCCAATTTTTGAAAAAAAATCATGGTTTTAGGGTAGTCGTATACCTTAAGAGGCTTCATATCGTAGAATTCAAAATCATATCGTATGTTCAAAATTCCTGTCATATTGATAACAATTGTTAATGTGATCAATTATTCCGTTTTATCAGACCCTTATATATTCTCAAGAGTTTTAAATGCAAAATATTTATACAGAAAATAGTAGTGATACAAAAGTAATCCAGAAATCACCAAGATTGTAAATAATATTTTTTTTTCTCAGTTCCCCATCGTGGCAGGTAAGCAAGTTTAAGTTTTTGTTGCATGACTTTAAAATTCTGTAATGTAGTACTACAATATATTTATTACACTGCTCAAAACAATTAGGGGAGCACATGATTTTAACAAAAGTAAGCAAAAATGTATACCAATAATTAACATAAAATGAATCATCCATAATGTAAAGCCTACCAGGAAATGGAAGAGGAAAACTTTATATGCAAATCAAAGTTCATGACGTCAAAAACCAGAAAAAGGAGATAAGGGCAGAAATCGGGATGTTGCAGAAACGTCTGTTTTATTGCCGTAACTGTGAAATTCGATTGCGCAGTATTTTTTTTTGAGATAAGGTTACTTGAGAATGTCTCAACAACGTGATTTACCGGAATCCATGGCATGGCGTATTATAGGCAGACTAAAATCCAGGCAAACACAACGTAGTGTCGCGGACGCTGTTGGAGTCGCCAGAAGTGTTGTTGCAAGGCTGTGGAATCGATTCCAAAAAACAGGTAATGTTAGACGTCGACCAGGGGCAGGTTGGCCACTACATCAACTGATGACCGGTATATACAGTTAACAGCCCGTCGAAACAGAACAGAGAATGCTACGCAGCTGCAAAGACAGTTGCTCTTGGCAACAGGACAAAGGGTGTTCAGCCAAACAGTACGTAATCGGCTTCATGAGGGAGGGTTCTATGCACGTAGGACAATGGTCTGCATTCCGTTGACCCCACGCCACCGTGCGGCCCGAAGAAGATGGGCTGCTGAACATCGAGGTTGGGAGCAACATGATTGGAGCCAACTGCTGTTTACAGACGAGTGCCGATTCAGTCTAGAGTGTGACACCCGACGTGTTCTTGTATGGAGGAAGAGGGGCACTCGAAATAATCCCGCATTCGTTCGTGAAAGGTCACAATACAGAAGAGATGGTTGGATGGTATGGGGTGGAATCAGCATAGGCGGACGTACGGACCTGCATATCATTTGGAATGGCACTTTGACGGGCCAAAGGTATGCAGATGAGATACTTCGACCTCTTGTCATCCCTTACGCTGGAGCCATTGGAGATTCCTTTGTTTTCCAGGATGATAATGCCCGACCGCATAGAGCTCGTCTGGTGTAAACATGCTTGAAGCTGAAACAATACAGCGTATGGAATAGCCAACGTGCTCTCCTGACCTGAATCCAATAGAGCATATTTGGAACATGCTCGGACGACGCATTGCTGCGCGACGAAGGCCGCCTGCTACTGTCCAAGACTTGGAGATTGCACTTCTTGAGGAGTGGAACAGTATGCCCCAAAGTCTGATCGATAACCTCATCGCATCCATGGCAAACAGGTGTGCAGCAGTCTCAGCTGTTCGAGGAGACCACACGCCCTATTAAAACTCATGCATCATGTCTAAACAGTACCTTATTTTTATCGTTTACATGTAACCAAATTGTTGTCCTAAATCATCTTTTCATGTTTTTTCCATATTTTCGAAGAATTAAAGCTTAAGTCCAAATTTTTTTACGCCTTGTTTCTGTATTGCGCATTGATACGCGTGTACTATGTATTGTATGCCAATACGTGGCTGTCTCACACGGTTTTCTTCACTTTTTTGCTTGCTCCCCTAATTGTTTTGAGCAGTGTATAATGTAGTTTGTGGTACGTCAGGGAAATATTTAGTTCATTTTGCAACATTTGCATTCTGTAGTCTAATTGTAATATCACCTTAAAACTGGATTTTAGATTTACCATTTTCAGTCATATTCCATCCTTTTCAAGTATTATTTATCACAGTAGCCTGCGTACATTTTGGTCATGGCATTTTTCAAAAGGGGAAAAAAATAATGAAAACAAAGTAAAGAGCTTTTAAATTATATAAATTATGTGTCAAAAAATAAATTGGTCTTTAAATCAATCTTAATTAAGTAAATGTGAGAAAACTCAAAAACTTAAAAACATAAGCAAACAGAAAGGATTTTAGAAATAAAAATTACAGTTAATAGACATTTCCCACGAAATAATGGATTGTGTTAAAAAAATATTTTTAATTAATTCAATCTAGGAATTCAAAAATGCTTTAAAATGAAACCGAATTTAAAATCAAAACTCAGAAAATTAAAATTTCTTAAAACCTAATTGGTTTTTTTATCAGAAATTGAGCAAGTTTTCCAAATATATGAAGTATATATTTGCAACAAATTCGGAGAAGTTTCTGTTGGTCGTGAACTGGAGAAAATGTCCATTTCACAATCCTCGCCCTAGGCCACAGCTGTGAATGAGAAACCTCCCCTTTTGAACAACACAGAAACCGAAAAGCAATAAAATCATCCCCTGCAAAACCATTTCAGGACCTCCCGCAGTTTTAAGGGGGAAGGCATAAAACTGCGGTGCGTTTTCGAAGCAGTTCGCGAAATTCATCCGAAACGTTTTCGCTACCACTAGCTTTGAAGAAGTAGACCGCGTTCGAAGTGAAATTCAATTAGCAGGTCATTCACTCAGAGGGTTAATTGTATTGAAATCCTCTAAAAACGGTTCTTTTGGAAATCAACTCTCAGCGGGGTTATTGACAATAAAATTTCCATGCTCTTTTACATTTAGACTTGAAATTTGGCAAAGCATATTTATTTTTACGGAGTAAAATTCCGCTAAAAATTAGTTTTCGGAAATCCACTGATGATAGGGATTTGAGCGCAAATCATTCAACTTACATTTTCGAGATTATTAAAAATTATTAATTAGAACTTCAATTTTTTTCATCAGGCGAGCTACAGGTACAAATATATTTTTTGCAATACAACTGAATTCGTAATACTATATAGGATATCAATAATATATATATATATATATATATATATATATATATATATATATATATATATACATCATAACGAAGCGGATGGATAACTAGGTATTGCAATTTCGGACCAAAAGTTCAATACCGGTATTCGGTATTTTTAAATCTTAATACCAGGATACCTCTTTTAATACCGGTATTACAAATTTTAGAAAAAACACGAAAAAGCAGGTGTTTCTTTTTGTTTTTATATTTGCCAGTTTTATTAGAGATTGTAAATATCACAAAAAATAATCTGTAACTTATAAATTATAACAGTATATAAAGAACACACACAAAGTAAAGGAACATCTTATTTATTTAAATCACAAAAAGTGTAAATATCGCTATTCAATCTGTGATACTAGTACAAATTTTTGAAATGTGATCTTAAAAAAACGATGTATCAATTTAAATGTCATTAAGCCTGGAAATTAATTTTTGTGCAATATAATTTCATCCGAATCATCCTTTTTTTTAAAATAATCTAACATCCCTGATGGATTGGGCTTAAAAAGTGAGCTAAAATTTGTATCTTCATCGCAATTAGATTCTTTCCTCTTTATCAGTTTTTTGTATCAAATTTCGTTTTTTAAATGTGTATGGAGTTCCCGTTTGTAATTCCTCCATTCCGTTTACTAACACTAGAGCATTTTTACATTGTACCACTATATTATTTCCATCATACAAATAATGAAACCAAACCGAAGTATTATCAACTAATTTTTATGTTTTTAAAGTTATTCTCATTTATTATTATGGGTTATGAGTATATATATATATATATATATATATATATATATATATGCACTGGTGTGCAAAAATTAAGGACGAAGTCGAAAATTAGCATATCAGCTGAACGAGAGGCAGAGCGGACAGAAAGACCAATCAGGAGATTAAGTAAGGTGATGTACGGTAGCACATGCGCAGATATGCAGGTAGACGTAATGGGGGGAGTGTCTGGGTAATTACAAAGCATGTTGTCGGTGTAAGATCCAGTATTTCTGGCAAAGAGATTGCACGCCATATAGCAGTTAAATCACACCGAGTTGCTGCCTCAGCGAGAAATGGCGAATAATCAATCTGCTGGACGACATCTGGATGCTTTTACCCGAGGTCGAATCATTGGGAAGTTGGAGGAAGGCCGCAGTGTGACAAGTGTGGCTGCAGAGTTTGGAATTGCTTTCACAACATCGTTTCACGACTTTGGAGACAATTTCAAACTACCAAGAATTTAACTATCCAGGGGTACATTAGTGGTCATCCACGAGGAACCACACCCGCAGATGATCGGTACGCATTGTCTTACAGGCCAGAAAAAACATGCGAAACCGCGGGAGAAATCGCTAGACACACGACACAGGCGACTGGACGACCGATATCGCGTTTTACCGTGGCCAGACAACTGCACGGTGGTGGTCTGTTTGCGCGACGCCTGTACGGTGTGTACCTTTAACGCCTGCCCATCGGAGAGAGGCGTTCTCTGTGGTGCGGGAACACCGGAATTGGAGAGACAGTGAATGGGGACGAGTACTCTTTACAGATGAGAGCAGATTCAGTTTGAGTAGCGATTCTCATCGCATACTTATCTGGAAAGAGCGGGGGAAGCCGCAATCATCCCTAGAACATCATTGAAAGTGGCAGTGTATGGAGGTCGCGGTGTTCTCGTTTGGGGAGGCATCATGCTTGGTAGTCGTACAGACCTTCACATCTTCGACGCAGGTTCAGTCAACGGGACCCGTTATTGTAACGAGATTCTTCTTCCATATGTGCGTCTTTTTAGAGGCGCCTATGAGGTCTGCAGTTCCTTTTCATGGACGACAATGCACCATGTCATCGCACAGTAGCTGCCGAACAGCTCTTAGAAAGTGAGGATGATTGAACGTATGGATTGCCCTGCACGATCTCCGGATCTCAATCTCATCGAGCATGTATGGGATTTTCTAGGCAGACGCTTGGCAGCTCGTACCTTACCACCAGTAACGATTCGGGAGCTTCGATTGGCGCTTCAAGACGAATGGGCAGCAATGCCTCAACTAACTCATTGACACCCTCATTCTCAGCATGGGCAGACGCTGTGAAACCTGCCCTAGCAGTCAGGGGAGATCATATCCCCTACTAAAGACCGGATGTTTCTTGCTGGACACCCATCACAGGGATGTTTCGGCATTCAGTCGCGTTGCGCTCCATGCTACTTTTTCAATAAAGCTTCTTTTATCCCTCTGATTTCTCTTTTAGTAAGTGTTGCTTACATTGCACATGTCCTTACGTATTGGGGATCTTACAGGTATTAAATGTGTTGATTTGGGAAAGCTTTTGTACAAAGTTATATTGAAAAAACAAATCTCGTCGCTTAACTTTTGCACACCAGTACATATATATATATATATATATATATATATATATATATATATATATATCATAATATATATATATATATATATATATATATATATATATATATAATTAATATGAAAAATATTTTGAACATTTA
>BMAU01010466.1:0-18847 GCA_019973935.1 Trichonephila clavipes | reverse complement strand
AGTTTTCTTTGTTGCTTCTAACTGAATGTAAAAAGAAAATATTGGGAAATCTAAAGAGAAAATATTGATATACTTTATTGTGTCAATTCAGAATCACAGCGAATATGTAGTTTTATTACAATGCTAATTTAACAAAAAGACTTGTTATTGAGCCTATTCCATTTTAAATGTTCTCGAAAACAGGGTGGGAAATTAAAGAGAGAAACATCAAATCGTACTCGTCTAGCTATTAAGTTATGAGATTCTTCAGGAATCTCCCATGTTGCTCTGAAATTAAGTGAAAGCAGCATAAAGTGGAAGTTTAAAAATTTTCATGTGAAGGGGGGCGAGTTTCATTGTCATTATATAGTATTGTTAAAATAGCCCCTACTTTGAATGGCTCTGGGGGTGGAGTGACGTCACGCCCCACCCTTATGATGTAATGCCCTTTTTCGGGCACTCCGAGGAATTAGAAGGCAGAGAGTAAGGTCATTGCTCTACTGCCTTGCAGTGTAAATAAAGCATTTTTAACGGAGCTCTTTTGAAAAACCAACAGCACCCAGCATCGGGTAGATGCAGTCCAGACAGTTTTGAATTCACACTTGAATATATGTTACACTCAACCGTAACAATATGGATTTAGTACATTAATCCGGGAGCGGGATATAGACTCACCCCAGTCTCACGAAACCTTTAATACTGGGAAAACTTTATTTGATACTAATGACCTTGTCAGTCTTTATGGGAACTAAAATGTATTTGTCAGAAATCTCCCTCTTTTTTTGGGAATGACAAACTTTTTTTTTTTTTTACAATTTTAAGGTACTTGGGGTGACTGAGTTCCCGCGTGTGACCACTTTTGTCCCCCAAAATACACTTGCAGCGACCTTACAGCTCAACATAACGACTCCAAAACTGAACTGAATTGATCTGTTATTATTGTAGCGTGCCTGGTTCCATGTGTTGTTTTTAGAAGTTTACCTCTTAATTGCACATTTAATCTTTAAAGTTAATAAATGTTTATTGTTATTTAATTCAACCGCGTGTTGTGATGAAGAATGCTTAACCACGCAACGCGGCGGTGGTGACCCCTTTTTGGACTTAAAAACGCGTAAGCTATTCTGTTCTACTGGCGAATGCAATACAAATTCTTCTACTACCGGATGATCAGTCCGTAGCGAAAGATTTTTTTTTCTCCTTCTCCTCAAGGCCACTTGAAGCATCTGCTCGGAGATTCGTTTCGCTTCCTGCTTATTCAACAATATGACTAGTGAAACCGTTGAAGTCGCTCGTATTGCGTTGCGGCTGCCGCCGTCTTGGAAATCAACGTTCGTCTATGGATTGCGCAATGCGACCATGCATTCACATTCAGTGGTATCTCAGTGATGATACTAAGTATTCTGCTTTGTTTGCGAACCTGGATGCTGAAACTCTCTCCTACGTGTCGGACATTGTGTTAAGCCCTCCGAACAGTGACAAATATCACACTCTCTCGCAGCGGCTCATCACCCAATTTAGCGACTCAAAAAATTAAGAAACTGCTTACTGACCTTCAGCTAGGAGATGAGAAGCCCAGCCACCTGTTGCGAAAAATGAAAGAGCTGTCTAATGGCCAACTCCAGGATGACTTTCTGCAAAGTTTGTTGGCTTCAAAGAATGCCACCACATATCCAGACTGTTTTATCTGCATCCTCAGAGCCTTTGGATAAACTGGCTATCATCGCTGATAAGGTTTCTGAGGTTGTTGGTGCATCCTCGACTATCTGTGCGGCCAAAACTGTTCCTCCACCATCCCAGTCATCTTCATGCAATGCTCAGCCAACCATGGACTCTCTCGCCACCAACGATATAAGTTCTGATCGCCGGAGATCACTTTCACGCTTTACATGGACGAAAAATTGCCGGCAATATGCCGAACGAAATCCGCTTTGTTCGTTACACGGCGACTCCGGCAAATTGCCGGCTCGGAATGCAGGTCTATTTTTCGTACCCTCTTTCGACGAGAACTGGGGTAAAAAGGGGGGAGTGTTTTCTGATTCTCCCATGATGCATTGCGCCAGAGATTCGTTTATTCAAGATGGCTGCTCACCTGGATTGCTCGCGTTAGACAACAGAATAAATAATAACCCTCATAAACATCTGGGAGACCAAAACGAATTGGATACAACAGTCCGGGATTCGGAAGTTTACCAAGTGCCCATTTTCAATAAAAATTATATTCCATTCAGGTACAGGGAAGGATGTAAATAAATTTATATTTAGTATGCTCTGCATGCATGTTTTCCAATATTTTAATAAGAGGATACATATATTTTAATACAGTTTTTGAGATTGATTTGAAAATATTACAATATAATTCTTTTGAATGTACACAAAAAAATTGTATTTTTTTGTTATTTTTCTTGATTTATCTAATTGAGTGTTTCCTTATAAGACGTAAAAATTAGTAATATCTTGTAACTAAATAACTCCATAAAGGTGTATTGATTTTTTTACTGTGAAAGATGATATAACCAATAGAATAAACTGTTTTATATTAACATTCCCAAATTCATGAGGATAAGAACTTAAAAGAAAATTTCTTTTTTAAAATCTTCAGTTTTGATCCACTTTCACTTAACCATTTAATTTTTGTTTTTAAAGCAAACCATGATTTACTCTACCAAAAGAGATCTCTTTATACACATATACATACAAAATTATTTTATAAAAGTAGGCTAAGTACTACTTTTTTCTCCTCGAAGGATTAAATAATCCCACAATTACAAAACATACTATGAACACATTGCACATCGAAGAAAATACACACTTTTTTACAAACAAAAATTGTAATTTAGCTTTTTAATTAAAGTTGGTTAATATGAAAGTTTTTGTTTAACCACTAGGAATTCTGAGATGGAAATAAAATTGCTTTTAACATCATTGAAATGTTTTGGGTATCTGAAATAATCTTATAAAAAAACAAACATTTGATATGCTTTATACAGACTTCCTTTGTAATTTTTTCCCTTCAGAAGGTTTGAATTTTCTTAAAAATGTCTGTCTCCAACATTCTGAAATAAATTAATTGGATGTTTTTGAATAAATTAGGAAACATGTTTAAAGAAATAGGCTTTTTAATAAAATTATAAAGTAGAACAAATTAAATTGTTTTCATGAAAATTCTCGTATACAGTTTTTATTTAATAATCATACTCATTTTAATATACATCATTTATCGACACTTAATTTTAACATTACATGAATGCACTATAAGTAAATAAAGCATTCCATGATCTGCTATATAAATCCAGACTCTCTGAAAAAGAGTAACATTATACTATAAGGACAAATCGAGGATCTATCTGCCAATATTCAACATGCATAATATCTTTTACAATTATTATATCTCAATTTTTATCTTACTGATGATAAAATCTAATAAAATTCTCTGAAAATCTTATGAATGGCTTTTTTACAATTTATTTACAACAAAAAAGTATTAATTTTTAAAAATATTTACAAAAGAGTATTAAATGTCATTAACCAAAAAAAATAAAATGAAACAAAAAAAAATTAAAGAACATTATCTCTAAATCAAAGATTTCATAGATAAAAAAAGGTCAAATTACGTAGAATTTCTAAAATATTCACTTTAGGTTTATGACATAAAAACTTAAATTTTTTAAACACCTAGTGATTAGGCAATTAATAGTAAAAAAAAAATTATAAAAACATTTTTTTCTTCAAAGTTTCTGCGAATTTTATTTACTCTAATTTCAATACTATCAAAACTATTTTTAATCAAATTAATGCTTTTTTTTTTTTTTTGGATACAATAAATTTACAAAAGTAAGATTTGAAATGGTCTTCCCTTGTTTTCAAAGAATTAATGGCCAAAACCAATTTTTTAGTCAGCCAACTGTGTGAAATATACCAGAAACTAGAAAGCAAAAACCTATAACATTTGTATATAGGTAAGCTACACAACTTTTCATAGTATTTTTGAGAAATTGTATATGGTATGGGTCTAGATTAAATGAAATATCACAAGAATTTTGAAATTTCAGATCTTACAAACTGGCAGAATTATAAAATCCACTTCTATATAGTGAACTTTCAGAACTTACATAGAACAAATTAGAATACTGAAATCATGCAACTTATAGAAAGAAATTGAATAAAAGAAACAAATACATGACATGTTATTTCGTTATCACTGATATGCAACTGAAGTATCATTTTATATATTACATTAATACTTTTAAAAAAACGGAAGATGAAACGACATCAGAAAAAAAGATTCAGAATTCTTAATCTGAAATTTAATGTTTGAAAATTAATAACAATCATTATTAATTCGATAAGTTACCAAAGTTTATCATTAATAAATTAATCACAATGTGTACTAATTGTAAGCAAGATTCTTTTACCAGGGCATTCCTAAATTTCATGAAACTTCTCATTTTTCCAAATTACACATGAGCAAAATATTAATTTACTTCAAAGTTTCTCTAAGAAATACTAAATCAGTACTCGTACCATTCCACAAATTTTGAAACATGCATTAGACTGCCGACTGATTTCCCCCCAAAAAAAGACATAACAAATTTAAAAAAAAAACAATTACATCACTATTATTGTTACTGTGTGCAAACGTGATCAGGGACAGTTTCTACTATTGGCTGTATATCGCAGCATTTGGCGTTTTTTTTATTTTAAGAAATTTGTCGATATTATACAATACAAGCACCCCAAATTTGTCCCGTAAGCAAATGTTACACAAAAATATTAGTGATTTTGGATGATGAAACACTTATTTTTGAAAACATTTCTTTGAAATTACCTTTTTTTACTGAATTCTTCATGAATATAGATTATTGTAAACAACAATGTCAAGTTATTCATTTAAGGGTAAATAGAGAGTTGAAAAAGGTTGTATTAAAATTCTGAATATTTCCATTGCTTTTAGAAAGTAAACATCCTACAGAAAATGTCTATATGTAAAGTCGTATTTGGTTTCATGATCCTAATTTCCCATAAATATCATAGAACTGATTTAAGTACACTTCTTGGGTCAATATTTGTAACTAACTCAAAGCGAAAAATTTATTTAAATCTTAAATTTATTAGCAGGATAATATCAATATATATTAGCATTTAGACTTTAATACTTATGTAAAAAAATCCAGAGTATTCTTATGCTTAATACATTTCAGCTGGGGTTGTGCAGATTTCTTTAACACACAATGTTGATATTTCAATCACAAGTGTAAAGTCTGCAGCGACCTTACAACTCAACATAACGACTCCAAAACTGAACTGAATTGATCTGTTATTATTGTAGCGTGCCTGGTTCCATGTGTTGTAGTTTTTGAAAGCTTACCTCTTAATTGCTCATTTAATCTTTAAAGTTAATAAATGCTATTGTTATTTAATTCAACCGTGTTGTAGTGAAGAATGCTTAACCACCCAACGCGGCAGTGGTGACCCCTTTTGGACTTAAAAACACGTAAGCTATTCTGTTCTACTGGCGAATGCAATACAAATTCTTCTACTACGGATGATTAGTACGTAGCGAAAGATTTTCTCCTTCTCCTCAAGGCCACTTGAAGCATCTGCTCGGAGATTCGTTTCGCTTCCTGCTTATTCAACAATATGACTAGTGAAACCGTTGAAGTCGCTCGTATTGCGTTGCGGCTGCCGCCGTTTTAAAATCAACGTTCGTCTATGGATTGCGCAATGCGACCATGCATTCACATTCAGTGGTATCTCCAGTGATGATACTAAGCATTCTGCTTTGGTTGCGAACCTGGATGCTGAAACTCTCTCCTACGTGTCGGACATTGTGTTAAGCCCTCGAACAGTGACAAATATCACACTCTCTCGCAGCGGCTCATCACCCAATTTAGCGACTCGGAGACTCAAAATTAAGAAACTGCTCACTGACCTTCAGCTAGGAGAGGAAAGCCCAGCCACCTGTTGCGAAAAATGAAAGAGTTGTCTAATGGCCAACTCCAGGATGACTTTCTGCAAAGTTTGTGGCTTCAAAAGAATGCCACCACATATCCAGACTGTTTTGTCTGCATCCTCGGAGCCTTTGGATAAACGGCTATCATCGCCGATAAGGTTTGTGAGGTTGTTGGTGCGTCCTCGACTATCTGTGCTGCCACAACTGTTCCTCCACCATCCCAGTCATCTTCATGCAGTGTTCAGCCAACCATGGACTCTCGCCAGGCAGATCAACAGCTGTCTCTACAAGTTGCTGAACTGACAAGAGAGCACAATTCCTCTCGCCACCAACGATATAGTTCTGACCGCCGGAGATCACATTCACGCTCTAGGAGTGTCAATAGAGGAAGTGGCATCTGCTACTATCATCGCTGTTATAAAGAGCAGGCCCGCAAGTGTGTTTCACCTTGTGCATTTGTGCAAAAACGAGTAAGCTCTGTCATAGCTGGAATGGCAGAGCCCTCGAAACATACCAGCCGGTTATTTTTATTAGACCGCAAGTCTGGCCAGAAATTCCTCATAGACTCTGGAAGTGAAATCTGTGTCATCCCACCTTCTCCAACTATGAATAAATCACCTCAATCTAACTTCTCCTTATTTGCTGCTAATAATACCAAAATTCCAGCCTATGGTATGGTCCGTAAAGAACTGAACCTGGGTCTGAGGCGACCTTATCTGGACTTTCATAATTGCTGATGTATCATCTCCTATAATTGGTGCTGATTTTCTAAAGCACTTCAACCTTTTAATCGACCTTAAGAAAAAAGGTTGGTGGATGTGGAAACTTCTTTTCACTTCTTGTGTTTTTCAAATATTGTACAGCCCTCAATCCTCACTGTAGATGCAAACATTAGTTTTAAAAACATCTTATCGGAATATCCAGACCTCAGCAACCCTTCTTTAATTTCCAAATCAGCCTCACATGGCACAGTCCACCATATTATTACTGGCCCACCAGTCACTGCCAGGCCTAGAAGGCTACACCTAAACTGTATGATGCATATTGAAGGTAGAATTGAATTTCTTCTTGCTCTCAAGGCATTATTAGACCTTCCAGAAGTCCATGGAGTTCTCCTCTTCATGTTGTGCCCCCAAATCTGACTCTACAGTTAGACCTGTTGTGTGGATTACAGGCAGCTGAATTCTGTTACTGAGTTCGACAGCTACCCCATGCCTTATTTGAATGACTTTGCTCATGCACTACATGGCAAGAGGATATTTTCCAAAATAGACATTTTAAGGCATTCCACCAAATCCCTATAGCTGAGTGTTATATTCTAAGACAGCTGCTAACAACTCCATGGGGGTCTTTACGAATATATACCCATTTGTGTTTTGGCCTTGTGAATGCACCACAAACATATACGATTCATGCATGAAGTACTAAGAGGACTTCCTTTTGTTTTGTCTACTTGGATGATATTTTGTGTTACTCAGAAAATGCTGAGGAGCATCGTTCTTAACTTAAGAACTATATTCCAAAGACTGAGCTCATATGGTTTAAAACTAAATATCTCTAAATGTGTATTTGGTGTGACTGAACTCATTTTCCTTGGCCACCTTATCACTCCTGATGGCATTAAGCCATTGCCTGACAAAGTTCAAGCAGTTCTTGATTACAAACAACTAGAGACTGTTGGGTCTCTGAGAAAATTTTAGGACTGTTAAATTTTTATAGACGTTTCTTGCCCAAAGCAGCTGAACAACAGTATCTTTTAAGTGAATTTTTAAAGGTTCTAAAAGGTAAGAAGGACTCAAAGCCTTTTAAACTGAAGTCTTCTGAGGCAATCACAGCATTTCAGAGGTGTAAACAAGCTCTTGCTGATGCTGCACTTCTTGCTCATCGCTACCTTCTGCCCCCTTTGCTCTTCATGTGGACGCCTCTTGATTATGCCATAGGAGCACTTCGCAGTTGTGGACTCTGAGCTACAGCCATTGGCTTTCTTTTCAGAAAAACTTACTTCATCTGAAAAGTCTTAGTGCCTACGACCGTGAACTCCTTGCTATCTACTCGGCTATCCGACACTTTCGGTATATGCTGGAAGCTAGAGATTTCACAGTGTTTACTGACCACAAGCCCCTCACTTATGCTTTTAGGCAAAAAAGTGACAAGTGTTCTCCACGGCAGATCCGTCAGCTGGATTTCATCTCTCAGTTCACCACAAATATTGTACACATTCAGGATCTGACAATATGCTGCTGATGTTCTCTCTCGTGTTTCTGCAATCACCTTCCCAAGTCAAATTGACTATGACTGTATTGCTGAGACACAACAGACTGATCAGGAGCTTCACACCCTAATAATAGCATCTGGAACTTCCTTGGAACTCAAAAGGTAACTTTTCCCAATTCATCTACTGAAATTATGTGTGATCTATCAACAGGCACAGCCAGACCCTACATCCCAAAATAGCATCGCCAAGATGTTTTCTCTGCTATGCATAATTTATCCCATCCTGGCATACGTCGATCAGTGCATTTGATGAAGCAGCGTTTTGTTTGGCCATCAATCTCATCAGATGTAGCTAAGTGGGCAAGACACTGCCTAGCTTGCCAAAAATCCAAAATTCATCGTCATACTTCAAGATCCACCTTTTCATCATTTCAAGAACCTTCCCAACGTTTTGATCATGTTCATCTGGATCTCATTGGACCTCTACCTCCATCAAATGGCTACACCCTATTGCCTGACAATGATTGACCGTTTTTTCGAAATGGCCAGGGTAACCTCTCAAAGACATAACTGCTGAGACTGTGGCTGAGGCCTTCTTTTCCCTTTTAGATTGTGTCTCGCTTTGGAACACCTGCAATTCTCACAACCGACAGGGGCAGGCAGTTTGAGTCCTCGCTCTTCAAAGCTCTTAGCAAAACTACTCTGTGTTCAAGTGTCGTACAACTGGATACCACCCTCAAGCTAATGGGATGATCGAAGAATTGCACCGCCCATTGAAAAGTGCAATCAAATGCCATGCTACTGAGCGTTGGACAGAAGTACTCCCTATCATCTTACTAGGTCTACGAGCTTCTCTTAAAGAAGATATTCTGTGTACCCCAGCTGAATTAGTTTTTGGGACCACTATTCGACTGCCAGGGGAGATGTTTGACTCTTCCAAGCCAGACGATGATGTTGTGAATTTTTGTTTCGAAACTTAAGTCTCACATGCAATCACACTTCCACCCCTAAACCACCAAAACACCAAGCAAACGTCCAGTTTTTATCCATCCAGGACTGTTGGAAGCAACACAGGTTTTCTTCGCCGAGACATGTTACGTCGTCCACTTCAACCACCCTATGATGGCCCTTTCAAAGTCTTACAAAGGAAGGATAAAGTGTTTTCCTTGACATCAATGGTAAATGGGCATTCAGACTCATTGATAGATGCAAACTGCCTTCTTCAACACTGGAGGACTTCCGTAAATTCACTCAAACCAAGAATGAAACAATCTTCGCTACTGTGAACTTAATGCAACAGCTTCAACACACATCTGCTACCGTGGAATCTGATCCAACAGCTTCACGCCTACCCAGCCATCTACACGTTCCGGTCGCAAAGTTCATCTTCCAACTAGGTATCGTTGACACTGTGAAGGGGTACGCGACCTTTACAGCTTCCAACATAACGACTCCAAACTGAAACTGAACTGATCTGTTATTATTGTAGCGCCTGGTTCCATGTGTTGTTTTTAGAAGTTTACCTCTTAATTGCACATTTAATCTTTAAAAGCATTAAATGTTTATTGTTATTTAATTCAACCGTGTTGTGATGAAGAATGCTTAACCACGCAACGCGGCACACCTGACAAAAAATTAGCGCACCAAGAAGGAGTCATCAAATGAAACGAAATTTTACATACGTAATGACTACTTTGATATAAGTAAATGATTAGAAAATCAAAGAAAAAGGGATTTATTTCAGAGAAAAAAAAGCAAAAGAACAAAGGATAATACCCTGTTGAACCCCCACTCTGGCTGGAATGCACGATGCGATACGATTGGGCATTGAGGCATACAAGTTCACGAATGATGTCTTGAGACATTTCGTTCCATATTTGCTGCAACCTTGTTTCTAATTCGTTCAAACTCGTGGGATGCCCAACTCGCCATCCAAATGATCCCAGATATTCTCGATTGAGATAAATCTGAATCGGCGAGGCCAAGGAAGGGTAGTAACAGTGCGGAGACAGTCTTGTGAGCCCTTGCCATGAGGCGAAGCATTGTTTTGTTGAAAAATGGCTCCTGGGAGCCGTTGCATGAGTGGCAACACATGTGGTTGCAGAATGTCAAAGTGAACATACCGCTGGGCTGTCATTGTGGCATGGATCAATACTAGGGGGTGACTGTATATTGTAGGCAATGGCACCCCATTCCATCACACCGGCTGTGGGAGTGGTGTGTCGCAGCAAAGCAAAGGCAGGATTGAGGTGTTCACCACGGGGTCTCTCCACACACGAATATCATGATTGTCATCACTGCTGAGATCGAATCTCGACTCATCGCTAAAGATGACCTGTTCCATTCCGTATTAGTCCAGTTTTCCTCGTGCGGGGCACCACTTCAAACGGAGGCGTCGATGGGTGGGCGTAAAGGGCAGCGTCAATGTAATGGGCGCCGCGATCCTGCAATGTCCTTTAGCCAGGTGCTCCGTATGGTTTGAGAGAAGAAACAGGGGCCCCTAGTGAAGGTACTTTATGTGCCTGATGGCGGCCGATGAAGCAGTTGGCTGTACGTGTGCATTTTTATATGATGTGGCGGTTCCTCGACGACTGGTCTGTCGAGGGCGTCAGAGCCTGGTCTTCGTGTAAATGACATCTCGCATCCACTGGTCACAACACAATCAGAGAGGCTTATTTGACGAGCCACTCACCTGCTGACCACCCAGTGTCCATGCAGATGATTCTCCCCTTCTCAAACTGCGACAGCTGCTCATATTGTCTCGAAAACGGCGTAATGGCATGTCTACCTCAGCTCTTGCTTGTTAACGATTCAACACACTCAAACAACTTTGGTTTTACCTGTTTTATACTCCACGGAGAACGACGTTAAACGCCCTCTACCGGCTATACGTAATGCGCAATCACGCTGCATTTCTAATCATTTGCATATGTCCCCAACATGTACTTTCATGCTAAGTTTCGTTACGATCCCACGATTATTTCTTGGTGTGTGCGCTAACTTTGTCCATGAGTGTATTTTTCTTTGAACAGGCTATATGTTCCTCCCTGTGAACGACTTAATGGTGATAGCAGTGTTGTACGACTATTATGGTTATAAATGTAAATGGTGTAGAATATGAAAACGAAATGGGTAGCTGCAGTCTCTCTTGGAGGAAGTTGAAAACTGATCAAACAAGGGAAGGATGATAAAACAATGAATATTATTCATGATAGTGGAAAGTAAATTTCAGAAAAACGATGAACATGAAATGCCTTGAGTGGAAAGGAAAATTTTCAAATGCTACCTAATAAACTCCATCAAGAAAGATATAAGCCAAAAAGTGTACCACAAGACACACAGAATCCTGCCAAAAATGCATATGCAAGAAAAGTTCAACATGTTATTTGTCAATCATCAAAGGAAAATAAAACAATAAAATACTTGAACAAAATATGAGAGTTTCTCTTGCCTAAATATCATTCCCATAATGTTAGTGAAAAGGTCTATGATTTGCGTCCTTAGTTTAGTTTGATAGGATTTTTTCTTAAATTAATAAAGCAAAGAAGAATTTAGGAATCGGTAAGTATACTTTCTCTTAATTAAATTATTCTCGAATTTTAAGGATTTTTCTCGTGTATACAAAATAACTACAAAAATGATTGTGACTTTGATATCCCGCGTGATGACTGGACGTTAGTATCAAGTGCGCACGCTGTGACGTCGGACTGCAGTGGGTGATGAAGTTGTTGCAATTGTAGAGATAAAAGAAAAATTTATTTTCTCAACAAAATAGTTAATATTAATGCAATATGGAAATTTCTCTTTCCGCTAAGCCGGTGCGTTCAGTTTCTCTTTAACGTTGGAGTTCAATCACTACACATCACTGCTTTGTCCGAAGGACACTTCCCAATTTCTATGAAGTTGGCTGGATAATTTCTACGACGTCACCGGCGTTCATCCTAAACTCTCCTCTTACTCCAGGAAAATCCACTTTTGGACTTCAATCAGATCTCGATTTCTGGTCTCTGCTCCCCAATCTCTCCAAAAACTGACCCTTTAAAACCCCAGGGGTGGGTCGACTACACGCTCCTCGTCATCTTCATTGGCTAGCCCACTAAAGTCTGCACACTGCCCTCCTGACTCATTACCGTCCTATTCGCGCGGTCCTAACAATAGCACTCTCTGGCCCGTCTTGAATGATCCGGCGCAAGATGTTCGTCTGCACATCCTGGACACTTGTCCATCACGCTACTATTGCTCTCTTAAGTCATTCCTTACTATTATCCGGCCTGAGAGCCAGTGTTCTCATTCATACAGGCTTTTACCAATTGCTTCACCCGGTGGCACTTCTATGCCCATTATGATTTCCCAGCCAGAGGCCAAAGTGGCGGAACCGAGGCTAGCAACAGGCAATTACCCCAAAGCCGCAGCACTGGCCCCTGCCACCTGCCTAAGCTATAACCTGGACATGAAAGCGAAGGTGTGTCAAAGCGCCGTCGTTATAATGCTTTCTTCCAGGTTAATTTACAAAATCATCTGAGATCATTGTCTATATCGATGTTCCTATTTCATAAAATAAAATTATTAAGTGGAATAATAGCAGTTGTTGAACATTAAATCAAATGTTTTAAAGTTGTCTTTGCCTAATATAAATGAGAGAATTAGTAAGATCCCCCTCCCTGAATCACTTTATACACATGAATGTAGAATAGAATTTCGAAGCGATGAAAATATCCCTTACATATGGTTAAAAACACGACTAATAAAATAATTAATTTAATTTTGCAATTAAATTTGTAGATTTATATTTTAATATTTGATATGTTAAAAATGGGAGGTTTTGAAAAATAAAGGTAATATATTTTGCGTGATTTCTAAAAAAGTCAGCACAAATCTCACCATTTTCTTGGCAAAATATTTTATTTTATAAAAAAAGTTTACGATTGCCTAAAACAAGTTTAAAATATTATTTTGATCATTCAAAATTAATTATTATAAATGACCCATCAGAGGCTTACTTGCACTGTGACAAAAAATGGAATTTATGACTTCAGTAAGGGTCACTGCTGCAATGAACTTAACTATGTTCTGTGACTTTCACGTTGATTGCAAATTAACATCGCAATATTAGTGGTCATGGTCACGAACTTGTGACGGCTGAATTCGAGACCCATTCCACTGAATACTCAACCGTGCATAAGGGAGTTGAGCGACATGTCACACCAAAATCTTTCTTTGGCGTAGCGTGCCAGTTCAGGGCGTAATGGTCACTTGACCGCGGTTCAAGATTACGAGGCCCTTCCACCTCATGCTCCCTTGTTTTAGAATTGTTATTGATGACGGACTTCGTAATTTTGAATCACAGTCAAGCAACGGGGATGAGATTTATGCTAGTACCCCACGGCATAATTCAGCCAACGGAGTAGTTCGAGCTCGGCAGATTTTTACTATCATTATCTCTACACGGTACAAGTCTTTCAGTGGTTCCAGATCGCCAAGCAAGCTCAGCACTCGTATACTGCTTTGCCGCTTGATCTGGAGGTCTGTGCTTGTTGCAATACTTGGAAGCAGAAGCATACAGGAATTTTCAGGGGGAGGGTCCAAGGTTGAAAGTCCACCATTCTTGTATTACTATGCCCTTTGATTTTGTCGATTTTCGGGAACAACAACAAAAATAAATAAATAAAAAATAAAAAACTAATTAGTGAATAAAATAAATTAGCATTAATTAATAAAATTAATCATTAATAACAAATACTTAATTAAAAAGTTTACGCACTATATACTATACAATCGGAAAAAAAAAATCAAGGGCTTTGGGGGGTCCAGACCCTCAGACATCTCCCCCTTGTGCGCCATTGCTGAAGAATAAGTTGAAAATGGAAAGCAATTTTTAGATACTCTTTGAAGAACAAATGAAAATTCTTTTTAAATTTGATTTTGATTCAGAATATATAATGAATTTGTAGAAGCTTGTGGTCTGAACGACTTTCTTGTAATATTCTTTGTTTCTGAACTAAATAATATATATTGTTATTACTAATTAATAATAAAATTTGCTTATTTGTGTGAATTTTGGTATGAATCCACATAAACATAACACGAATATTATAATAATTTATGTTCTGCTCTCTTTAGAATAGTAAAAGCAGAATATAACACGGATATCCGGAATATTGATCAAATTATAATTCATAAGAGTGGAAAATATTTTCATCTTTTGTATGATTTTTTTTTTGAACTGTAAATTTATCTCAAGTGAACATGTGAAAATTTAAAAGAAAAGACCATGAAAAAATTTGTATCTTTTCATTGAAATAAAATTTCCAATCAAAATAAGTTTTTCATTAAAATATTTGTATATATCTGAATAGATCAAATGAAAATCTTTATTTTCAAAACTATTATCTAATGAAAGTTAATTGTTGTTGCAGATTTATTATTAAAAAACAAGTAATATAAAAAATTAAGTCAATTCCTACTTAGATCCAACAAAGAAAATTTTTTATTTTAGTTACTTTTTATTAAATAGTTACAATTAATATAAATATGCATATCCATATGACGAGAATCACAATATTAAGTTATGAACTAATTTTTATTAATTATCATTAAAGTATCGTATTGTCATCAAAACAATCGTGTATATAAATTTCACTTCAACTGAATGCTTTAAAACGTGAGAAAAAAAACCCTTTCAAGTTTTGACACAAGTCGCCAACGTGGCTGTATTTGTAATTCTGTAAATAATTAGTTTTAATCAATTAATTTTTATTAATTATAATTAAATTAGAGTATTATCATCCAAAATATTCATGTAAATAAAATTTCAGCACAATTGAGAGCCTACAAAATGTATTTTTATCAATGATTGAAAATTCCACCTAGATAAATAAATATAGAGAGGGTGAGCTAATAGTAGGAATTGAAAGAAGATAGAAAAACTTGAGCTCACACTTGAAAAATTTAATATATTTAACGGATTCTATTCTTATAAATCCAAAATAAATGACGCAATTGCATGAGAAGTATGGAATATCAATGGATGATTTCCTCATTCGAATGTTATTTATTCCATTTCAGCGATCTTGGTACATTTTGAAAATTTTTTCCTTATCTTTATTGCACGGATTACGCAAAAAGGCTCGTTTGCTTATAGAATAAAATCCAATAATTCTATTTTTATGGCAGATGCACTAGCTATTTGCCATGATTCAGATAATTTAAAAGAATCATAAAGAATCTGCTAATATTATCCGATAACCTATGTTCTCATTGTGCTAAATAATTACTCTAATTTAGTCACCGATGAGTAATTCATAGATTAGCTAGCGAGGTCATACAATTCAAGTAAAATAATCAGCTGATTTTGTTTTGAACAAGCGGATAAACTTGCAAGATTGATAGCCTAATTTAATGTTTAAATCGGCTGGATTTAGGCAGAAGATATCAAGCGTTAACATTAATCAAAACATAATAGGAAAAAAATGAAAATTTTATTCTAGTAAATATATTTTGAGGTAACATCTCACCCATAGATATAAAAATGAAAGTATCCGGAATTTTAGTAAAATGATCATTTTCCATAGAGCAAAACTTTTCTGTACTTCAGAAATGATTATGTAAAGCAGTGCTCCGCAACCTTTTATCGCTGCTGACCGGCAAAGGTTTGATAATTTTTACACGACTCGATGAGGGTGGGACAGGTTGATTTGTTTTGATTTAACAATTTAATTTAGATTACATTTAAATATGCCTTCAGAATAAAATATAGTTACACCAAAAACGAATAAAAGGGATTTAACGTGGAATATAAAGTGATTTCCGTGGAAAGTTGCGCAAATCCGAGAAATGCACCATTTTAAATAAAATGGCAATATTTTAATGTTCTTTACGCGGCACGGAACCATTTGATCTACGGACCGGTTGTGGATCACTGATCTAGAGCACTGTTTTAAAATGATAGCATTTTTATACAAAAAATATAATAAATACAGTCGGAAATTCTATATTGCGAATTTTCTATATAGCGAACTTTCCCTGGGACCACGAACATTTCATGAGTTTCTTCGTAAAATAACCTCCCAATAGCGAAGTACATTTTCTATATAACGAACTTTTTTCTCTTGTGATTCAATTCCCCCCTCTTTTTTAAAAAATATTTCTGGACATTTCAATTTATTCTTTCTTTTAACTCATTTTATGGTGGTCATAAATCTTGAACTGGTTATTTTAGGTACCTATCTCGCCAGAGCAATAGAATTTTAGCCGTTTCATCCCAAGAAGTGCAACTTTTAACCCCATCGTCAGTTCACTGGAAAGATCTTCGATATCCCCTTTAGTCCTCAACGGAATTGTCTCTTGTCCCCGTGTCCTACAACCAGTCTACTTTCATTTCAGAATGTTGACCAGTCGTGCTGGTAATTTTCGTTTCTTGTAGATCGAAAATGTCAAAATGTAATTGCTTGAGCATCAAAGAAAAAGAAAAATTAATGCTTGCATTAATGCTTTAAGTGGATCAAAGGCATTAAGAAAAAATCCTTGCAGTTTTTCTTTCTTTTTTTTTTTTTTGATGGGTAAGATATATAAAATAAATATTATTAATTTACAAAAAAGGTGTGAATAATTACTTTTATTAAATGTATAGTGTTTATGAATTTAAAATTTGTTTTATTTAGTTTATAAAGAAAATTGAAAGATGAACCTCTATATACATATACAAATTTCCATACAGCGAACTTTTTCGGGATTTAGCGACTTCGTTATATAGAGGGCGGACTATATCAGTTAAAATAGTGGTAGTTTTATTCAGTTTACTTATTGTACTTATTTCATATTACAGAAAGCGTCGTTTATCCGAATAAATTGGGACCGGACACCATTCAGACACGCGATTATTCGGATAACCGAAAACTGAAGGCGATCAAGCAGTATATGAAACCGGACACTATACAAATATTGAAAATCATCAAACGTGCTTGAAGAAAAAGCAAAATATCGCAATTTTACCTTTATATTGTGGAAAATAATCACTTGCTTTTTCACTGCAAGTGTCTATGATTCTCTTGAGCAGCAGTAGTTGAGTAGGACAGCACTCTGATTGTTGTTCGTACCCCTCCATAGCTGTCTCCAAAGCAGAAAACGCGTCAGCATTTGATGGACCCTTGCTGCCTTCGTTGTTGTTGTTGTCCTCGTCTTCACCCCGTTTCATCGTCGACAGGGGTCGGATTCTTCTTGCACGAAAATCACAATCTCGTCATCATATAGCATTTGAAATCCTCAGTCTTCTGCATCGCATACCATCCAAGTTTCTACATCTTCTTCATTTAAATTAAGTTTCAAGAATGCGATGGTTTCTCTGCCTTTTTTATGTCAGAAATTGTTGACTTTCCAATATTATAAAACTGTGCTCAAGACGCTCCACTTTCTCCTTCGCGATGCGGTTATTATTTCAAGTTTTGTCTCTATATTAAAGACGTTCCGTTTGAATTCGAAGCCATAGCAGTTCACAACTCAACAAAGAGCACGCATTTACCTCCTCACTTGGAAACAAACTGACCTAATATTCCTCTTAGATGTTTACTAAATCACACAACTGAAATTCCCCAAATATCCTTGACCTTGGGTTTTAACGTCACTTTCAACCTCATGTTAAACAACTGTTGAGCACTGCACTGTTTTAAAACGTATTCACACATATACAGAACATGTAGTTGACAACAAAAAAACCTATTCCGGATATTGACGCACGGGATAAACGACGTTCTACTGCACCTATATCTGCCAGCAAATTTACCGTTAAATCCTGCGTATAACCTTTTAAGACCCAATCCGCACGATCGTGCGGGTTATATATTCTTAAACGCTTTTGCTTCTGGAATAGCCGTATGCAAGAAAATTGCGAATTTAACGATTGAGCCAGTTTGCAAAAAGTATAAAGTATTACTTTTTATCAACAGACAATGGTTGTTGACAATGTTTTACTTTCAGCTGGCAAATCCAGTTTTGTTTTCAAATACAGCGAAAGTACGTCTTCTTTTTATCTGTCTTAAAAAGGTAATTATCGATATATTTTTAGTTGCTTGGATACAAATTTTTGTATTAATGTTTAAATAATTGTAAAATAGAAAAAATATTAATTATACTCCATTAATGTGGCTTGTAGAATTCGGGATTTCGTTACCCGCACGATCGTTCGGGTTGGGCATTACTTGAGTCACTGCAGCTGTAAAGGTAAGTACTTACCATGCGAATTTTCTTTTCTGTCTCAATAGTTTTGATGAAAGTCTACATAAAAATGAACAATATAGTTATGTAATTAATACCAAATTTTCTTGGAGGTCACCATGGATGAGTCCCTTTCTCCTCCCTCTCTCTCTCTCTCTTGCAATTAATTTTCTTTTTCATATATTTGTTGAGGAGTATAGCATTTTTATCCTCTACACAGATACCCACATCCATATTCCTCCCCCAAAAAAATCTGGGTTTTCCGGTGGGAGTTAGAATGGTGTGATTTAAATATATATATATTTTTAAATAATAAAATTTTCTGATACATTTTACTATTTTTCATGGAATACTGCGTTAACTTTTAACCAAACACTTCTTCAGGTGTCTAAAAGGAGAAGAATTCTCACAGAAGAAATTTTTCAATTGATGAATAAATCAGAACTTAGTGATCTCTCGGATGATGACAATGCTGCGAACAAAACATATGAATCG
>BMAU01010458.1:0-171098 GCA_019973935.1 Trichonephila clavipes | reverse complement strand
TTGAGGACGGCTGGCCGATATAAAGGCCAAAAGGAACAGACCTTTAAAAGACGGCTCTGGCCGTTGTATCGGCCACGCAATGCTTTCCCCTCTTAACAGCTTTCGAAACAGCATGTGAGGCCTATTACAGACCTGGAAAATCATTTGCTTGACCGGTTTCTTTTGTATTTAAAAGGAGGGGAACACAGTTCCCTCTTTTTCACCCTTATCTAGAAATCCTCTTTTTTTCCCTTATGCTTAAATTCTCACTAGCGGAGTGCATAGTTATTTTTCAAGCGATTTTGTCATCTCGATTACCTAATCATTTCATTTTAAACCAATTTGATTTTTAAAAAAATGCCTAAACGTAAAGGGGACTTACCACTGATGAAATTAAGAAAGTTTTAGCAGATTTAGAAGATTAAGTTTTTGATGATTCTGATTCCGATTGTGAGTTAGAAAATGAGGAAGGTGATCTGATCTCTGCTCAGCAAAAGTAACACATTGTTAAAAGTTTTGTGTAATAAACGCTCAAAATAGTGTAAATAATTTATGTCTAAAAAGTGTAATATTACTTTCTGTGGTATTTATTTTATGTTAAAATTGTAATATTCATAAGCAATGCCGTTTCTTAAATTATAATGGCGATTCAATGAAAAACATAGTGAAATGTTAACGATAGAATCAAGTTGGCAAATGTCTAGCTACTGTCAGAACTCGAGCTTTATTAGAACTTTGTAAGACCCGCCGTGTAGGGAAGTGATGCACGTTAATACTTTATCCACCGCATTTGGATTTACTGCAGGTTTTTCATACAATATTTTTTTTTTTGGATCACTACATTGAAAATTAAAGGGATATACATAAACAAAATACTCCACTTTAGGAAATTTAATCCGTTAGAGCTAATAAATTAATTAAAGATATTCCACTGTAAAATTAATTGTATACACCGTTCACTTAAAATAAATAGTCAAATCGTTTTCAAAAGAATATTCCTGTTAAGTATTGGTAGAATATTCCTTCTCTAAATTGGACGGTGTGGTACTTGCGAGAAGGGGTGCCAGCTCAGGTGTCATCCACGTCACTTGACCATGGCTTAAAATTACGTGGTCCGTTGCCAAAAGCTTAACAGTGCGACGTTAATATTAACTAACTCAAAAATACAGTACAGTATATATAATTATTTTTATACTTAAAAATGCAATATCCGCCTATTCAATTAAAATTACAGCGTTATAATTAATTATTAAACACAAACAAATTTTGAAAACTTGTCCAAATGATGTAGTGTGGAAGAAAAAGTTTATTTACTTTAAGTACCATAACGGATAAAAGCATTTATTGTGAAAAATAGATCAATTTCTTAATTCAAATGTGCATAGTAAATGTGGGCTTTTTGCAGCGCACGCCAGAAATTGCTTGGAATGGCAGAATTTTTTCCTACCTACTTGACAAATATCGTTATATTTTGGACACTTCACACACAATATCTTTATAAATTATAGCCTATGTGTTCTTCTGATGTATAAGCTATATTACTGTAAAAGTTTCATTAAAATTCATTCAGCTGTTTTTTGCGCGAAAGACGGCCAAACATCCTCACAAACTTTCACATTTATAATACATATCTAGATTACACAATGTATTACTGTACAAACGTATTTTTGTGTTATCTTACGTTATGCTGAATGAAGATTTTTTAAAAAAATTTATATTGAAGCATAAAAAGACGTATTTTTAATGGTGTATAAACAACAATAAACAAAAAAGAAAAGATATTTACAACAAAAATACAAAATATTCGTTACAGATTCTTAAAATTATCCATTTAATCCTTCGACTTTATTTATAAAATGCTTACACGAAAACGAACATTTTTATTATAACAATTGATGTATAAAAAAAGTCGAGTATTCGACCAGAACTCTTAATTCGATATAACTTTGAAATTTGTAGAAAACATATATTACAAGCTCTTCAACATAAGAAAAAAGCCTCGATTTATACAAAAACCTTAAAAGCAAAAATGAAATCCTTGCTTTTGTTACACAATATTCTTTGAAAGTTCTACAGTGTTGGATTCCCTGATTAAAAAAATTAAAGTAAGTGTCCTTTATAATAATAATTACAAAAAAATTTGCAAAATGCTCTAAAATCTATCTGAAGAATAAATATAATCAGAACGTAGTCTAATAGATAGTTATATTGAAGTAAAAAAAAAATGTGTTTTGTTCTCTTTTTTTTTCGCCCAGTTATTCGTGAGTCACTTTTTTAGGTATGATAGTACAAAGAAAAGTGTTCGTTTGCCCTCTAAGGCTATTCAACCTTTGAAACTCTGAATACAAAATCAGATGGTTCTTGTAAATGAGCATGAAAGCAGGTTGTAAAATCTTTTATATCGATAAAGAATGCTTGCCCTCTTGATTATTGTTGATGCTTTAGTTTTGGTCATTGTTGATTATCCTATGCCTTTTTTTGGTGTAATAAAACCTAGAAGTGCACATCTGCCTTCTTGTAAATATTCAAGGTTGCTTTCAAGTAGCCGGAAAACTATTCTTCCTCTAGTTGCCGTAATAAATCTTTAGAGAGTGCATTTCCTTTTCAATGAAATTATCGTACATAGGATAAATAGAAACTATGCCGACCAAGCCCTTCTTCAAGAATGTCCTATTCTACTTGGCGAACGTTATTAGGAGAATGAAAGTAACCCTCTTCGGGGAACTGATATTGTGTTAGATTTTGAGAGATAAGGTAAAAGCACCCAATCACTTAGGGCAGTGATCCGCAACCCCGGTCCGCGGATCAAATGGTGCCCGGGCTATCTAAAGAACATTAAACTATTGCCATTTTATTTAAAAGTGGTGTATTTCTCTCGGATTTGCGCAACTTTCAGAAGAAATCACTTTTATTCATTTTTGGTGTAACTATATTTTTATTCTGAAGGCATATTTAAATGTAACTAAAATAAAATTGTTAAATCAAAACAATCTAAAATATAAATAATCAACGTGTCCTCCCTTATGCACAAACTCACACACCAAAGTCAGTTCATTACCGCACAAAAATCAGAGCTGTAATCTTAGAATTTAAGCAATAATATGCAATTATTTTGAAATTTTAAATGAAAAGTATGGATTATTCAAAGGCTAAAAATATCCCTTTTTGTACAAAAGTGAAAAAAAATTAAGAAGTCCCAATATGTTACACTTACTCGCAAAACAAACAATTAATTAGAAATAAGAATAATATAATCCTTTTGAATAAACAAGTTTGTCGAGATGCATGAAGCTCCTCGGCAACTTAAATATGTTTGTACCAGTCATAATATTTAGTCTTTGATATCAGCTTATTGTTTGCGTTTTACTATCAAGTATTCTAAGAATTCAAAGAATTTTCTCTTTTTTACTAATGAAAACAATTTATTAATGTTGGAAAAAATATAATTTTAAATTTCTAATGTATATTTAAAGAATTTATTTTTAGGAACACGAGGTATATATAAATTGATAAATTATTAATATTTCATTTACGAGTTCTATTAGGGTCAAAGTAATAAGACGGACCTCGTAATTTAAATGACGATCAAGTAACGAGAACAATAGTCGAGCTAGAGCCCCCACTTCTTATTTTCACACCACGGCAACGTAAGGACTTTGATTTTATGCGTATTAGCTCTGTTACACAATGGAACCTCTAATCATGACCATTTTCAATAAAAACATGTAGTGACTACAATGTCGCACTATCAACAAGGGCCAACACTTATAGGCTTAGGATATTCATATTTTATAGCATAATGCGAAACACTTAACTGCTATTAATTTCATATATTTGGCACAGTAAATGTTTTATCATAATTTTCTGTATATATAAGAAGAATTAGATCAAAATAAAAGATTTTTATTTTTGAAAGATGCTTGTTATAATAAAATGTAGATTTAATCTTAGGATTCCTTGAGTACTATGAATTCTAATGTATCATAATATAATGGATTATGGAAAAATAAAAAATGACAATTATATACATCAAATCTTTCATTCCTTTATGGAAGATATATACGAAAATCCTTAAGAGGATTTAAATTTTTAAGATTTTCTGGCATGTTCTAAAAAAAGAAAAAACAATTATAAATTGAGCAACAATGAAGTTTCAAAAAAGGATTTATGGCAATATGTTTATTGATATGCAGATGCTTGTAAGAGCTTTTTAAACTCATTTTATTGTCGATTTGAGAAAGTCTGAACTTTGCATTATAACATAAAGAGACATGATCAGCAATTGGGCTTTTTATTTTATTTTGTATTTTTGCTTATAATTATGTGCAAGTTATGAAGAATCATATTATTTACTTCTTATTTCTCTAATTTGACTATTTTAAATTTTAACACCAGGTGTGTATCAAATTCCAGCATTTATATATATGAATAAAAAATAAATTTAAAACATTTTATAACTATTTTAATAAGTTTAATTGAAAATCAAAATATAAATATTTTTCTTAAATAAAATCAATTAAATTTAGATTAGTTTATTGTACCTTTTCCTACAATGATATAGGCGTTTAATTTTTTTATGAAATTCTTTACATTATCACCTCTGTTTTGTGCTAAAATTTCTTGAATTTTCTTGAACTGAAAACATTAGTAATTACTACATTGGATTCTTCAAGAAAACTTGTTTCCCTAAGACAGGGAGACTATTTGTGTTAAGGGACTTTCTAAGCCGTGAACATCCCCACTATTCAGCGGGGTATCAACGACTGTTCTGCTTCTTTTATCCGCCGATGTATGGTGTCATAAATCAGCTCGAAAAAGGGGAGTAAGTTCGCTAGAAGCGCCGTCTTTAAGGGCATTTTTCTCTAAAGACCGCCGTCTCCAAAAGGTTAAGGGGCGTTATACATAATTTTTTCCATTTTTAAACTATTAGAGGTACAGTCTTGAAATTTGGTAAGCGGATTCCTTTTATGCAGTAGAGATCCGATACAAAATGGGTTTTGTCAAAATCGACTCCCAAGTGGCGTTGTAGAGAACTAAAGGGGCGTTATAGGTAATTAACTCCTTTTAAACTATTAGACGTAAAATCTTCAAATTGAGTAAGCAGATTCCATTCATTGAGTAGAGATCCGCTAAAGATGGGTATTGTGAAAATCGTTTCTAAGTGGCGTTGCGTGGGCTTAAGGGGCGTTATAGATAATTATTTCCATTTTTAAAATAGTAGACTTACAGTCCTAAAATTTGGAAAGTGGATTCCTTTCATGGCGTAGAGATCCACTGCAAAATAGTTTTGGGGAAAATTGATCCCCAAGGGTCACTGATGGGGATTAAGGGGCGTAATAGATAAATATTTTCGATTTTTAACTAATAGATCCAGCTGCTTGAAAATTAGAAGGTATGTTCCGTTCATGGAATAGAGTTCCTTTAACAGAGTTTTGCGAAAACGGACCCCGAAAGGAGTGGGGTTGCGAGGAATTAAAGCGTGTTATAGAAAATTTTCTGTTTTTGAATTTAACCCATTTACTTGAAATTTGTTGAGCACGTTTCTTTAGTTGAATAGAGTTCCACTAAGAATGGATTTTACGGAAATTAACTCCAGGAGGAGCGACGAATAGACGAAATTCCCGTTTTCGAACTGCTAAGACTATAATAATAAAATTTGGTTTGCATGCTCTTTTGTTGAATTGGAATCCGCTAAGAATGCTCTCAACGAGGTATTGATGATAACAATTCCGTTTCTGCTGTGTTAGATTTAGACTTGAAATTTAGCTCGCATGTTTATTTTATGGAGTTGAGATCCACTGAAAGTTGCTTTGGTGGAAATCCACTCGATTATTAGGTTGAGCGCAAAAAATCTTTCTACTTCTATTTTAGATATAAATAGAAATTAGATATTTTAATTTATGTCCTTTTTTTATATCAAAAGAGGCGAGAGTTACAGCTATAAATTTATTTTCAATACAATCGAACTCTCAATCCTAGATATTAATAATTCATATATATGTAAACAGTATGCATTTATACAACATCGTTAAATACCCAGTGAAGCGGGTGGGTAACGGCTAGTATATATATATTTACAAAATAACGATATTTTCTATTTTTTTAAATTTTTTTTAAAAATGAGTCAAAATTGATACGTTTCTGTGAAAATGATTTCTAAATCGTTCCCTTTCAATCGTTCCCTCCGGTTGATGTGGTGTAGTAGTTAAAAGAGGGGGGTGTCAGCTCAGGTGTTGTCCTCGTCACTTGACCATTGTTCAAAATTACGAGGTCCGTCACCCAAAGCAAAATCAAAAGCTAGTAATCAAAATTCTGATCATTGTTTTTAACTTTCATTCAGTTTACGTAACCAGAAATGTGCTAAAAACAAAAGTTCATTCTACAAATATCTTACAATTCAAGAGCCTTTAAATAAATTCTATTAACCTTAAAATATTCCAAATCTCTCGTTTCTATATAACGAAACTGATTGTTTCATTTTTACTTATGAGTTTTAAGATAAGCGTACAGTAGATTAAAAAGAATCATTGTGTGTTGATGGGGGGCCGCCTTTCCATAAGGATTACAACAGTAATTTGTATATCGGCCCTGTTGTTGTTTACAAGAAGAGGAATTTCTGGGAGTGCCTCTCACCCCACCGAAAAGGGTGACGCATTTCCCACGCCTGGAAGAAGGCAATGTACCCATAAATACATCATGGTATGGGATGTTTTTGGGAATTTCCCGCGTTTTGGGGGAGTCATGGACCGCGAGAAGATATCCCTCCGCTGACTCCAGACCAATCAGAAAAGCTGATTGTGTTTCGAAAAAGAATCCTCTCAGAATACAGAAGTAAACCGCCGCGAAATATAAGCGCATGCACGACGCATTAAGACACTCTCTGACACAAATTTTATCACCGATTTTGGTCTGACGACCCTTTGACAAAATGCCGCGGTTGGAGACTCGCGAGATGGCCACACCATGTTTACTCTCTCTCAGATCCTAATTCAGTTAAGTAATCATGTATATCTCCTTAGTATTTAATATAATTTCAATGTTATTGTAAATAAATTAAGTGTTAATTTAAAGAACGGCTTTTTTAATTTAGTGTCCTGTTTTATTTGTCTTTAAAAAATCTAATGTTTAAACTTAAGCTATAGTGTGACGCCAAATGATAAATTAGAACCTGGGTATTATAAAATGGATAATAAGACTAAATTAACTTAAGTTAACCGGGCGTTGCATTATCTGGTGTCGTAACCAGGATACGAACCTGGGTTATTTAATTTTTTGTTCTGGATTTTAGTACGTAGTTCTGCTTGTTATTTGGTAAAAGTTTTTTTTTTTTTTTTTTTTTTGTTGTTGGTCAGCTAATGGTGTGAAAATGTTTCGTCCATTCGTTTCGAAAACGTGGGGAGAGCTTTTTCCGCACCCTTTTCGTCGTATCCCCCCACACACGCCATCTGGTCTAGGGCGGGACACTGTTTGTTGATTGGAATTTCTGTTTATTGGTTACTCCTTGTCGCAGGGACTCCTCCCCGCGGGCAGCATAATTCAGGGTGGATTTTTGGATTCTTGCCGCCTTAGGAGGGGTCTTCCCTTCGCCCCCCACTGCTGTCGCGACAGAGATTCAGCAAAATTTTTCCGATGGGTTTTCGTTCCCCACCCCTTGTTTCCTGTTTTTATGTTACGGTGCTGTTGCTATGAGACTCGAAACTCATAAATTTTTTTGGTTTGAAACTGTTGGAAGAGGATTAGGCGTTGTTGCTATGAGAATTTGAAAGTGTTGGAAGAGGATTAGGCGTTGTTGCTAAGAGAATTTGGAAATGTTGGAATAGGATTGGGTGTGAATTTTTTTTGTTGTTGTTTCACTACTTGTAAGGAGTTAGATAAGTTTGAGTTAGAGATTTCGTGGAATATTTGAGACAGTTATTTGAAGGAGATAGATAAAGTTTGCACTGATGAATATGTTGAATGGTTGGGAAGGTTTTTATGGAGATAGTTGAGTTTGTGTTCAAGGTGTACGTTTATTCGATAGTTGTTTTTATGGGAAATGGATAATTGAATTGAAAAGAAGGTCACATGGTTTATTTAATAAAACTGTTTGATGTACTGAAGGAAATTTTGATTTAAGGATTTTGGGCAAAGGAAATTGAGTTGATGTAATTATGCGGTATATTTGAGAAAGTTGTTTTGATGTGAGAGGTAATTTGAGTTCAGGTTTTGTACGATTTCGAGTAATTAAGTTGATGAACATAGATAAGTTGAGTTAATGATTGTGTGGTATATTTAATAATGTTTTGAGATGCATTTAGGAAAGTTCGAGTTGAGGATTATGCGAGATTTTTTGTAAATAAGTTGATGAGCTAAGATGGGTTTTGGTTATTGGTATTGTGGAAAAGTCGATTAATTATTTGGATGTTGCAGATGAGCTTAGTTAGTGTTATTGAGTATGTGAGGTTTTTGTAAACAAGTTGATTAGCAAAAGGGTTTTAGTTAACGGTATTGTGGAACTATCGATTGATTATTTGGAAGTTGCAGATGAGTTTAGTTAGTGTTGTTGAGGCATAAGATGTGAACGATCTGAGGTAAAGGCAATTTTGGATTATCGAGGAATCATTTTAAGGTTACTGAGAATTTTAGGTTGTTGTTATAGAATTGTACTTGAGTTATTAATTAGAGGATTTTCGATGAATTGAGTTAGCGGTATTGTTGTAAATCGAGGATCTTGTTTTTTTTTTTTTTTTTTTTTTCATTATATTTGTTGCGCGTATAGTGAAACAATTTTAGTTTTTTTTATATTATTTGGACTTGTGGATACATTGTATTACGAGGATTGTTCAAAAGTTATGTTGATTAGTTAAGCGATATTTTTTTTTATATTGAAACTGTTTAATTCTGTGTAACACTTGCAATAGTTTTCTTTTAGTTAAATTACTTTTTACTCTGTATGTATCGCCTCATATGACTTGGGTAGCATATCAATTTTATGTTTTTAATTTTTTTTTTTTTCTGAAATTTTCAACTGCACTTGTGATTTCTGGAATTCATTTCTCAAATGGAAATTCAAATGTATTGAATGTGGAAGAATTTTTTTTTTTTCTCTTTAAAGTTTCTTTTTTAAACAATATTAATCGCTATAGTTATTTTTTTTACAATCGGTTTGCAAAATTTTTTTTTTATCTTAAATTCATTCTATCTCTTGTGCTGGCGTTTGCGGCATGCAGCAAATCGTTTGCGCAGGGAATGGCATGTTTTTTCTTTTTGTGTTGCATTTGTAAACAGTGGGGTGCATACTGATCACATGCGCACTCACAGTTTGCGATTCTAAATTTAATCACAGTATTTTTTCTTAATTTTATTTGTAACCAATGCTCGTAGTGAAGTTTTTCTTTTAAAATTCCTTAGGCTACTCAGCATTCTTGCAGGTTATAATTTTTTTTTATCATTTATACGATTAGTTAATTTATAAAATTTTAATTTGCAAATCTGAATTAATTCCGTTAAATTTTTTTTAAACTTTTATTTGTAACCAATGCTTGTAGTGAATTTTTTTTTTTTTAATTTCTTAGGCTACCAAGCATTCTATGAGATACAAAATTTTTTTTTTTTTCTCACTTATGCACACTCATCGTTTCAATCTCTAATTTTTTTTTACTTTTACTTAATTATTTTCATTAAATATTATCAATGCTCTTAGTGAACCATTGAAATTTTTTTACGCTTGAGTATGTAAAGAGTTCTGCTAGTTTTTTTTTTTTTTTTTGATGGTCTGGGACTTTCACTTCACATTGGTCGTGTCAAGATTTCGATGTTAAACGATTATGAAGTGTCTGTTTCTGGGCGCCACGCTTGAATTGTATGTAAATGTTTTCACTGGCGTTTATTTCTTATCAATGTATTTTGTTTCAATACTCTAAGTGTTGTTTTATTAGTTGCGCAGTTGTTAGATACGCCAATTTTTGTATTCTTACGTGTTATCTGTCTTAATATTTTTTATTATTTAGTGGCACACGATTCTTTGTGATTGTTTAATTATTTCTATTTGTCAGTCTGTGTCTGATGTTTTGTGAATTGTTTGGGTGATCCATTCAGTAAAATCTTTTTCTCCTCTTCGTACATTAACGTCATTGTAGTTGTTGATAGTTAATTTGGTTTTCCCTCACGGAATAGGTTAGGAACTTCAGAAATTGATTGTATTTTTTTAACATTCTTATTTTCATTTTATGAGCGGTGAGAGGAGTTGGAAATTGGTGCTTGGAGTCTACAAAGGGTAGTCACAAAGGGCCAAGTTTAATTTTTTTTTTTCTCATAACTGTTGTTTTTTATTACTAATATGGTTTCCCTGGGAGACAAAGTTTCTGTTATTTTTTGCAGTTTAGCAGATTTCTTTAGCAATATCTGAGCGACGATGGAGCTGCCAACATCATGGATGAACATGGACAGAACCCCTCATAAAGACGTGGACAGCTGATCGTGAACCAGGAGTCTGTGAATTTTGTTCTTGACATAGACATTTGCCGACGCTTGGCCAATTCTGTATTTCGTTTGCTTACTGAATTTTTTTTTTTTTCATTATTCATTTTTTTTTGTTAATCTGAGAGAGGGGAGGAGTGATGGGGGGGCCGCCTTTCCATAAGGATTACAACAGTAATTTGTATATCGGCCCTGTTGTTGTTTACAAGAAGAGGAATTTCTGGGAGTGCCTCTCACCCCACCGAAAAGGGTGACGCATTTCCCACGCCTGGAAGAAGGCAATGTACCCATAAATACATCATGGTATGGGATGTTTTGGGAATTTCCCGCGTTTTGGAAGTCATGGACCGCGAGAAGATATCCCTCCGCTGACTCCAGACCAATCAGAAAAGCTGTATGTGTTTCGAAAAAGAATCCTCTCCAAAATACAGAAGTAAACCGCCGCGAAATATAAGCGCATGCACGACGAATTAAGACACTCTCTGACACAAATTTTATCACCGATTTTGGTCTGACGACCCTTTGACAAAATGCCGCGGTTGGAGACTCGCGAGATGGCCACACCATGTTTACTCTCTCTCAGATCCTAATTCAGTTAAGTAATCATGTATATCTCTCCTTAGTATTTAATATAATTTCAATGTTATTGTAAATAAATTAAGTGTTAATTTAAAGAACGGCTTTTTAATTTAGTGTCCTGTTTTATTTGTCTTTAAAGCTCTAATGTTTAAACTTAAGCTATAGTGTGACGCCAAATGATAAATTAGAACCTGGGTATTATAAAATGGATAATAAGACTAAATTAACTTAAGTTAACCGGGCGTTGCATTAGTGTGTATTCTTTTAAACTGATTATTATTTAGGTCGAGACTTTGCTGTTACAAATATTTAATGAGACATACAAAAAAAATTTCGCTCTTTCATATCTTTTATTTTAGATATAATTTATTATTTTTATTTTGAGCAGCTGAATCTCTGAGTTCACAGCTATTAGTTCAAAATCTAGAGCTGAGGCGTTTTTGCTTCCTTTTATCATTTGGAAGATACCTGTAAAGTTCTGTATAAACTTGTAAATTGTCTGTATTCGTTTGCAAGGGTCGAATGATGCTTTCTTTTTGTGTTTCGTGAAGCTAATCTTACGGAATAATTGAATAAGTGATAAAATTCTAATAATAAGTGATAAAATTCTAATCAAGAGAACCTCAGGTATCATGGTATCATAGTTTTACTCACGTGTATCAAATCGGGTGCAATTTATTATTGCTCAATATTAGGAAGTACATTTCAAATACCTCGCCAAGTAGTTCTGAAGCAACGATGATACAAGAAACGAAATCCACATCATCCATTTTGTTCGTTTATTGCTTTTCGTGAACTGAATGCTCAATAATATTCATCTCATTCTGGCATTTGACTAAAAACGAGTCAGATAATCGAAACTGAATGTACAAGAAGAAGCAAGCCGATTTTCTTCTGAACAAGCTTCTTTTTGGAAAACGAAATTGCGCATCGCTTTGACCCCGTTGACTTTTTCCATTGGAACTCAAGTACCTATTGAAACTTATAGATTTAAGTGGATCTTAAATCAATTCAATAATATTTCAAACAATGAGGAGTTGTATAGTTGTTTATATTCTCCTTATTACAAACTGAAACTTACTAATTATGAAAATGGATTTGGTTTGTTCCATATTTGTCAATGACGGCATGAAGAGCGGACTGTCAACGACCCAACGAATTCAGTTTTCTCCGGAAATGTACCTGCGAGTAATACGAGCCCTTTTGCTTTCAGCACAATGGCTATAAACAAACGTTTAAGGGCAGAAGAAAAAGATAATTCACGTGAAGGTCCCTGTCAACACATCATAGAATACCAGGTAACTGTTGCAGATGAGCTCGAATGAGCGAACGAAATGGAAAACCTGTTTCTCAAACACACATACACAAAATTAACAACGAGTGCTGCAAAATCCGAGAATTCAGAAGTAATTCCTGGAAAACATTTTCCAGTGATGTTCCAGTTTTGAACTGCTGCGTAAAAGTGGCAAAGACACATAAAACTGAAAAACAGTACCTTGATACCGAGCGTTCTCTTGAAAGCCACTGTTAGGAAAGACTGTCCCAATATCTAAAATCCATGTATAAGAATTCTTTCAATGCAGATTGCACCCTGAAGAGTAGGAACTGAAAAAATCCGTGTAAATAGTTCCATCCTCGCTGCCAGGTCTTCTGCGTTCAAGATGTTTGATCCCGATAAAAAGGAACAAATCCCATGTTCACTGACGATCACAGAGTGCCACTGTCTGCAATGAAGCGATTGGTTGAGTTTTTGTACACGGGGGCTGTTGAAGAGGCTTCAAAAGACATTCCTTTGCAAGAAGTGTACGACCTCTACTATGCGGCAGATAAATATGAAGCGATGGATTTACGAAAAATGTGTGGAATCACTCTAATGTCTAAGGCCTCTGTGGACAATGCAAGTATAATTTTAATGTTGGCCGATAAGCACTGCGTGAGTGAGTGAATATTAACGTCGCACTGTTCATCTACACGAGGGCTTTTGGTGACGGACCACGTAATTTTGAACCATGGTCAAGTGACGTGGATGACACCTGAGCTGGCACCCCCTCTCCTAACTACCACACCACACCAACGGGAGGACGTTTCAGCTCTCGACAGATTTAACGTGCATGGCTGCACTACACGGCGATAAATACTGCGACAATTATTTGAAATCACAAGCTTTGAATTTTATCACACTGAATTTCGAAACAGTTCTAGATTCAGATGTTTGGCGATATTTCATGGAAAACAAAACAAAATTGGCGAACGCGAAGCTTTACTCTTCTGTGCTCAAAAATTCAAAGCTGGTGTAGAGAAATAAGTATTATTTTAGATAATTGTATCAAACATAAATTTTGGTAACATTAAATTTGAAAACAGTTAAACATCACCTTCGATAAAATATAGCCAATGTGTGAAGGAATTAAGTATACTATCTTCTTCGCTAGATATTTTTTATAAATATTGATATAATTTTTGTTTGAAATATATTTTTGTTACTGATGGTTTAATTCTTGAATACAGGTTAGATCAGTGTTTCTCAAACTGTGGGGCGCGCCCCTGGGGGCGCGATACACCTACAAGGGGGCGCGAGAATATCGAAAATAAAAGTTTCAAAAAAATTTATTTACTAGAATGAAGAAAAAATCAAAAAATTTCTGACATAATAAAAAATATACACATTTACACGGAAATAATATATATATATATATATATATATATATATATATATATATATATATATATATATATATATATATATATATATATATATTATCTGCGATTTTACATGATCGAAAAAAAAAGCTTTTACTTCAAAACCTCATTTTTTAGCTATCTTTGATACTATAACCAAATAAAAAACGTTTTATTCGATTTGCTGTAATCCCATGATGAGAGATTTTTTTATTACGTTTCCTTTTCAAAGCGAAAATGCTACTCTTTTAGAGGAAAGACAAAATCCAGAGCCATAATCAAAAAACATTTTATGAAGATAAAAAGTTTTCATCACTGTTATATATTATTGCCATCAGCTGTAGGCAGCAGAATGTATTTGCTGCGGTTTGACCTTCGAGCTTACTTGTACGGTTAGTTACGACCCTGCTCTTATGTATTTGTTTTTCATTTAGGGAAGTTTGAAGGATTACTAAGCCAAAGCATAATGAAAACGTTTTACATAATTTTTTTAGAACATTCATATCGTAATAAATACACTTTTAATCCGGGAGCGGTCATGTCGATCACACAGTGCACGAAATCGGTAATTCAGGCAAAATTGTTTAATTGTTACCAATGGCCCTGACACTATCCTCCTGTTTGACAATCTTAACGTGAACTAAAATATATTTGTCACATATCTCCCTCTTTTTGGGAGTGACAGACGTTTTTTTTACGATCTTTTTAGGTACTTGTTTTGTCTGAGTTCCCAGTGTGTTAACTTTTTTTCCGAAATGTTTTCTGTGTCCTTAAAAGTAGGTGAGTATATTTTCTCTTTATGAAATTATTCACTGGAATTACGATATTTATTGTGTACTGTAAAAATAATTATAAAAAAAGGATTGGGGTGACTCAAATAACTAAATATTAAAAATAATACAATTATTCTTCATCGGAATTTTTTTTTTGTTCATTATTCAACATCAATTCTAAATGCTAATTCTTTGAGACTTAAAATTACAGTTCGCTTAAAACTAATTATAATTTGAGCAATCATTTTAAAAAAATCAGTTTACATTCTTGTAAACATTGTCGCACACTCGGCTTTATTCTCCTTACAATTAAGCGATTATATCAATAATGTTTTATTTTCTTATAAATGAACTCGTGCCAAGAGCGGGTACTTCAGTCGGTACTTCCATGGGCTTGTCTTACAGAGCAAAGTTTTTCAAAGGAATGCTTATGATTAGAAATTGACCCTCTGAGTTCTTTTTCTACATTTAGCTTATATCTATATTTTGTCTTCTAAGCAACCACCGCATTTTGCAATATGTTCCAATTTAAAAATTAGAGAAAGGAAAAAATAACATAATATAATTATCCTATCACTTAATTTTTTAACTCAAAAGTAACATGTACGAAATTTAATACTTTTGTCATGAATTTGTACGGTTTATAATAAAGATTATTGCTTTAGCGTCAAAGTGCATTATTATTGCATTCAGTACATTATTAATGTATAAGGGGGGGCGCGATAAAAATTGTGATTGAAAAGGGGGCGCCAGTATTAAAAGTTTGAGAAGCACTGGGTTAGATAGTTTTACCCCATTTGGTATATATATTTCAAAAAATTTCGCTTTATATGTATTACTTATAGAACCAATTTTTCTTCAATATTTTAAAGAAATTAATAAGTGTTTAACAATATTTTTTTGTAATAAATAATTGAGAATTTTTTTGGATACTTTGTAATTTTTTTTGTACGTTTTAGTAAAATATATTTTTCTTATTTGCATATATTTTAAATATATTTATTTGATCATAAGTAGAACATTAAGATAATTGTTTTGGAAGGTCAGTCTATTTAGATATCCGTGAGTTAAAATGCTTTTAATCAATTTGTTAAAATGTTTTTTTATAAATATGAAATAATTCTGAGTAGCGTATTAAGTATTTTCTTATATTTTTCATATTTATATGAGAATGTATTGTATAAGTACAATTATTTTAATCATTATTCCCACACATGAGATTATTTCATATATATTCAATCAATGTTATCATATCTACATACAGATCTAATAATATTTGAATATTAACCCAATAAATTTAAACATGTGTAATGAAAATTTTATTTTTCAAGAATTCCTGATGAAATGCGAAAAATTATTTGGCCTTTTTAATTTTTAGGCATATTCGCCGTTTAACGCGCACTCCTTTTTTATGAAGAGACCTGAAATGTACTCGCTCATTTCTCTTATGCTTTAAAGTCATTTATACGATGCATTATTCCAAGCTTTAAAAAAAAAATAGCATATGTCTGAAACTACAACCCTTTAATATCATAAGGAACGTCATTTCTTTCAAATAAACAGTATTTTGATACATATAGAAGCTTAACTTTTTTGTATACTCATCTTCATACGCGACCTAGGGCTCTGAGGTACATGAGCAGATGTTCCGGTCAGGTGGTCAGTCTGACTCTAAGCCCCCAGTGTTGAGTTCCCAATCAAACTTGCTACTCATTTATCGACCCACTGAAAGGCTGAGTCAACATTGCCCAGCCCGGTGTTTGAACCTCAGACCTGTGGTATGGAGGCGCGATGCACTAACCACTGAGCCATTGGGCTTACCCGGCGTATGCCGCGCACCCGTAAATTTCAATCTTATTTTTCAATTCCTACAATTATATAACTCACACTTTCTATATATTTATTTATATTGGTGGAATTTTCAGTCGTTAATAAAATACATTTTAGAGCGCTCAATTGAGCTGAAATTTTATATACATGATTATTTTGGATGACGATACAATAATTTAATTATAATTAATAAACATTAATTGATCAAAACTAATTATTACAATTACAAATACAGCCACGTTGGGATCATTTTTAGCGACTTGTGTCAAAACTTTAAAAGGTGAGAAAAAACCTTTTCAAGCATTCAGTTGAACTGAAATTTTATATACACGATTGTTTTAGATGACAACACGATACTTTAATGATAATGAATAAAATTTAATCACCACTTAATGTTGTGATTCTGTCCTTTGTATATACATATTTATATTAATTGTAACTATTTAATAAAAAGTAACTAAAATAAAATTTTTCTTTGTTGATCTAAGTAGAAATTGACTTAAATTTTTTTTATATATATTACTACACTTGTTTTTTTTAAGTAATTGAACACAAAGTATAGCTTTTTATGTTTTTACGTTGGGTTACCCATACCCATACCATTCAACTGCGAGTGGGTTATGTCGCAAGTAGGTAGAAAAAGCCGATTCTGCTGTAAAGGCGGTGCAGGCGGTGCAGGCGGTTGCAGGCGGTTGCAGGCGGTTGTAGGCGGTCGTAGGCGGTTGCAGGCGGTTGTAGGCGGTTGCAGGCGGTTGCAGGCGGTCGACGGCAGTGCAGAGTTGAGTTGTTTCGTTCCTACTGACGAGTTGAGTTGTTTTCTCCTGTTGAGTTGTTTCGTTCATGTTACCGAGTTGAGTTGTTTTCTCCTGTTGAGTTGAGTTGTTTCGTTCCTACTGACGAGTTGAGTTGTTTTTCTCCTGCATTGGCTTTGATTTTCGAGCTGAGGGGGCGAGTTGAATTGTTTTGTTTTCTACAGCTAAGTTGAGTTGTTTTTAAAAAAATGTGCACAAGAAATGGAAGTATGGGAATGTTAAACGTGCTCATGGCGCCACCTATTGATTAAAATGTACACTAATTATAGATTTTAAAATGATGGAAGTAAATAACGCTCAAATAAAAAAAAAATCCAGATTCAAACTCACGGCCTCAGATCAAAATGTCTCCACAGGACAATAGTTTTCAGTTACGCTAACCATTATCCTATGAAGGCATACAGACCTGAAGAAAAACTTTATGTTTATAATCTCATGAATTTAATTTTGCAGGCGAAGCAGACGGCGACATGTTTTAAAATCATTTTCTTGATTAAAATGAAATAAAAAAAATATTTAATTTATATTATTTTAATAATGTGTAAATTTTAATTCAGTATAATGATTACATACACACAAAAGATACAAAGTAAATTGATTATTCAGAAAAATGTGCCGTAGTATACTCGTCATCAGCGTGAACCGGTTACGATTTAACTTGTTTTTTAGCTTGTCTGATCTTGATTCTACAAGACGGCGACTGAATTCTACGTCAGAAATTATCTCAATGCTTAGAGCGGATGAATACATTGCTTTCAACCACTCAGCGAACGCCGCTCAAGTGTAATTCGGTTGATATGCGTTAGACACTTATCACATTTTAGTTCACAATTCATTTCGTTTGTTAGTATTGCGGTGGGCTGTATTCAACAAGAAAAAAATATGGTGATGTCTGAAACACATAGTGAAAAACGAAAGTTTGGAAAAAAGCCGGGAATCTTCTGTAAATAAGAAAGCCAGAAGAGAAGTTTCAAAAGTAAGTAACAACATTAAATAAATTTAATATGTAATTTTTATAATGTTTTTTACACATTTCTGATCTTTATTAATTTTGTTATATTATTTTCAGAAGTATGGAAAATTTACCGAGGATTGCATACCAGATGGAGTATTTCCAATTGGAGGTGATGTTTTTGTCTTTGCAAGCACCTATTATGATTCCGCATCAGTACACATAAGACGTTTCAAGAAATATGGCAAAACATACTACCCAACTCCCGAGGGAATAACATTAGACCCACGGTGGATCGAATATATCATGCGTAAAAAGAAAGTGCCGGAATCACTGGAGGAATTACCAAGTGGACTTTTCCTCCTGAACGACACATTCAAATAACTAGTGAGAACTTCAATGATTTTACTTTCAAGCGCATTAAATACAGTCCGGATAAAGAGCCCACTTTTAAAGAAATAACCATATCCCGAGAGCAGTGGGCTGAAATGATTAAAAAATATGGTGCCATTGAAAATGCTGCTATAGACAATATGTTTCAGTGTATGGACTTTTAACTGCATATAAAACCTTCTGCGAAGGCCCCATAGAAAATACATTACCTTCTTCTTTGATGTTAGTCTGGGTCAACAATACTTGACGCAAATTTTGAAAAATCTATTTGTAGCCTCCTGAACGAAAAAGGATTGAAACAGCCTCAGACTTTCGCTGAGGAGTTATGGGGAATCGCGAAGAAACATTTAATTCATATGTTTCATCACTTGAAGCTAATGAGATAGCTGATTGTTTTTATCATAATCTTTTTGAAAATGAACACTTTTTATTGTTAAAACCTGTACATTATGTAACTCAAGAATTTTTAAAAAATCTTCGCTTGGATATTATTTTAAGAGAAGTAAGAGACATGTTATGTCCACCTGATTGTTTTGAATACTATGAGGATTTTGTTTAAAGATTTTTATAAGATTCACACAATATTTTGTTTTTATAAATTTGAATAAAATTCTTTTTTTATATGCTGAATTTGAGTTCTTATTATTTTTATTGTTTGTTAGTTTAATTTATGTTGAAATCGTTTCACATCTTAAAATAAATAAGAGTATTTTTAAAAGAAATTATCAAAGTATGTACAAGTGATATTTTAAATGTATTTCATATGAAAGTGAGAAAATTTATGCTCATGTTTTTATACATAAACTTTTTGTATTTCCCAAAAAAAAGTATATAATAATATAACTATTCATTGTAATAGTCATTCAATCAAGTTCTTTTCATCGGTAACAATGCATCAAGATTTAGCAGCGTTTTACGAAAATCTTGAAGTTCCAAATAGCTTCGGGGGTGTGGAAGCATTACATCGCTCTGTAAAAGGGAAATATAGTAAAAAAGATGTGAAACATTGGTTATCGCAGAAAGATGCTTACACTCTTCATAAACCTGTTCGACATAAGTTTCAGCGGAATCGAGTGTTTGTAAGTGATATTGATCGTCAGTTTCAAGCGGATTTAGTCGATATGCAATCTTTAGCAGAATTTAATAAAGGGTATAAGTATTTGTTAACTTGCATTGATTTATTTTCAAAATTTGCTTGGGCAGTTCCTCTGAAAGATAAATTTGGAAAAAGTGTAAAGTCTGGGCTAGAAATTATTTTTAAAGAAAGGAAGCCTAAAGTGTTGCAAACAGATGCCGGTAAGGAGTTTTTAAATAAAATAGTTCAAAATTATTTAAAAAATCTGAATGTAAATTTTTTTTTTACAAATAACGAAACAAAAGCTAGCATTGTTGAAAGGTTTAATCGGACATTAAAAACAAAAATGTGGAAATATTTCACTGAATTTAACACTAAAAATTACATCGACGTCATTGATAAATTAATACACAGTTATAATCACTCGTATCACCGTTCAATTAAAATGGAACCTGTTTCTGTAAGTAGACATAACCGGAAGCAGGTATTAAAAATTTATACGGTGGTCTAAGAAATGAGAAACCTAAAGCCCCTAGATTTAAAATTGGTGATATTGTACGCATTAATAAACAAAAACTTCACTTTGAAAAAGGATACGAACAAAACTGGAGAAGAGAACTTTTCATAGTTTTTGAAATCGTGCAAAGAATTCGATTGTTTATAGATTAAAAGATTTACAAGGTGAAGAGATTAAAGGTACTTATTACGAAGCAGAATTACAAAAAGTTGTCGACTCTGGTTTCTACCCTGTAGAGAATGTTATCAAACAAAGAAAAAGAGGAGGAATCACTGAATATTTTGTTAAATTTTTTAGGCTATCCTGAAAAATTTAATGATTGGGTGACTGATATTCAAAAGTATAAATAGTTAAACTTTTTATTGCCGACTCATTTTCAAAATGTCTTTCTACGTAACATTACCTTCTGATAGTTCTATGCATTTCTTTCCAGAAAACAAAATATCTCATTTCAAAACTCAATTACCCTCTCCTGTTTGTTTAAAGGGTGAATGGGAAGTGGGATTGTCTGAAATAATCTACCCTCATTCTTTTTCCTTTCGGTATCACACAAAATGAAATTTATAGAATTAAGTGACTCGTAGTATAAATAGCAACATCATTCATAAAATTATTTAGTTTAATCATGGATTCTCTCAAATTAGTTCATCCATTTACTTTAATCTTGGCTGGGCCATCTGGTAGCGGTAAAAGTCAGTTCGTTAAAAAATTAATCGAAAATAAAATGATTAAACCCTTTCCTAAAAATATAATTTGGTGTTATGGAGTTTACCAAGCGTTGTATGAAGAAATGCCGAATATTTCCATTCATGAAGGTATCCCCTAATTTGCACCAGTATTCGGATGCGTTAATTGTTATAGACGATCTTATGGGAGAGTTAGGAAATGATCCCCAATTAACAAAATTATTTGTAAAATTTTCGCATCACAGAAATTTAAGTATAATTTTTTGTGGTACAGAATATTTTCATAAAGGGAAAGAAATTAGAGAAATTTCCTTAAACGCTCATTATCTTGTATTATTTAAGAATCGAAGAGATCAATCCCAAATTACATTTAGGTCGCCAATTGTATCCTCGTAAAGTGAAATTTTTCAAGAATGTTACGCAGATGCCACATCAAACCGTACGGATACTTACTTATTGATTTAAAACCTGAAACTGATGAATCCTTGCGTGTGCGCACAGGTATGTTTCCTGGAGATGTTTTTTATGTATATCAACCTCGATGACCCATTACTTTGAAGCATATAAATAGATTCAAATTGTTCAATGAATATTCAATAGTTCACAAGATGCCGGTGTGTTCTGAACAAACTTTAGAGCTCTTAAAAACTAATTTCTAAAACAAAACACCCAAAATCTATTTTGAAAAAGTGTTCAAAGAAAGAAATAAAAACTTTTGTGCGAGTGTGTGCTGAATGTTTTATGTGGTAACATATCATTGACTAAAATTAAAAAAAAATCGCTTATCTCCCTATAAAGAAAGCTTAAGAAAACTTTCTAACAAAAAAACACCTCTTTACGAGAAAAGAAAATTTTAATTCAAAAGGAGAAGGATTCTTAAATATTTTACTGCCTGCGACTATTTCAGTCATCAGTTCTTTAATTCAAAATGGAATTTAGCAAAAAATTTGTACTGGTACCCGAAGAAAGAGTTCAAGTAACGGAACACTTATCGGAACTTGATCAACGCATGAAAAACATTCTCCATAATAAGGATTTAACGGAAGAAGAAAAAAAAAAACAATTCTCTATTTACAAGTTTTACAAAATATACGCACTTTTCTAACGAAAATCGAAGAGAGTCTGAACCAGTTCCAAATGAAGCATCTCTATCAGAAAATCAAGAAACGGAATCATTAAAAGAAAATCTAAAAGAATCAGTAGTAAAGACGGAAAAAGAAGTGTTTGAGGATGAAATTTTTAGAATTGTTCCAGCTAGGTATAAAGAAAAAGCAAAAATATTTTCCAGTTTTTAAAGCTTCAAGAATCTTTCAGTTGGAATTCTGATGGTGAAATTATTTACAAAAACACTGTTATTCCAGGAAGCAATATTGCATTCCTCGTGAATGATTTTCTACGGAATCGAAAATCAGCACCTGAAGGAAGATATGTATTTTTAAGAGCTTTGAATGATGTAAATTTACCGAAAAATCTAGATGTAAATAAAAATTGTATCAGAATAACAAAATTATTAAGAAACCAATAATGTATGCTCGCAGAAATGCATGGTTGAAACTTTGAAATAAATGATACTCATTTGATTAAAAAAAAAAATCTCAGTTGTCTCTTTATGATTTGAACAGTTTTCTTTTGCTGAAGAAAATATACTTATTTGATAAAATTTAAAAGTTTCAAATATATAATGAAATAAAATTATATTAATCTTTTGGGTGAAAAATTTATCATAGAAAAAAAAAAAAAAAATTTTTTTGAGAGAAAAAGAAATTTAACATAGAAAAATATTATTTTTTTTAGAAGAAAAAAAATTATCATAAGAAAATGTAAATAGAAAATAGAAAAAAAAAAAATTAAAGAAAATAAAAGACACACACATATTTAGTTTCATTCCATTTTTTTATTTTCTAAATACAAATCTTACACCATATCGTTTCTTTACAAATTGATACATTTGAAAATCATTTATATACAATTGATTCAAAATATAATGCATAGAATAGCCTTGGCTGCGTTTGAATAAAAAAGTAAATACAGTATTGCCCACAAACATTAGATGTTGGTGATTGAAACACTTTAGAATTCCATAATACATCTAAATAGGTAGTAGTACTAATGTTATAGAATACAGGAGGTTGTCCAAACGAGTCATAAAATTCTAATTCTCTTTTATCATTTACAAATAATGCTAACCAGTGTGTTCCAGGTTGTGATGAGTCATCAGAATTCACAATAGCACACATGTTTTCTTGCAGAGGAGGGAGCGTATCTCTAGAATAAACACCTTGAAAATAGGGGGACGTTGTCTTCTCTTGAGATAAAACTGTATACATTTGCATTCCATCCATTCTTTAATTTCCGAAATCATACAAGATATTTCTCGATTTGTTTATTTCGATTAAATTTTCAAACTCGGCAAAAACGATAACACATACGGTTTGTTCTAAAGATTTGCTGAATTTTAATTCTAATCGCAAATTGCTATGTTTTATCAGACTTAAATGTTCTCCTGAAGAACATAAATCCGGTGAGAGGTTAAATCCAAACAATGTATTTGAATCTTTATATTCTTTTCTAGAAATAAATATACCTCTGTCTTGACCCATTCGATCTGTCCCAACAAATAGAGTTTGATAGGCCCGTATGTATTGATCTTTAGAAAAATCGAGTTCTAATGGATTGTGAGGCACTGGTTGTCCATCCACATACACTCCAATAAAATTTAAATTAAAATGTTTAAACTCATAAGGAGATTTTGAAAATGCTCCGTGAAAAGCTTCATTATCTACACATCCTACAAAAAGTTTTTTTGGCATTTGGCCTGAAAATATGTTATCTTGAATAAAAGACATGCTTCCTTTAGGAATCGAATACACTTTGCACAGAACTCGGTTAATGGGATATTTTGCGCTTGTTTTTTCCAGTGCTTTCGCATGACCAAGAATAACTCCAGGATTCACACGAACTTTTCGTATGAATAAAGAAACATGATCCAAAACAACTTTAAATCCCTCAGATCCTTGTAAACAAAATTCGGGCTTGCTTCGTATTAATTTTATTTTCAAATCCACTAAATTGAGTAAAAGACGATCTTGATGAAATAAATCCGAATGTATACAACCAATCATGTCTACAGTTGCACTTTCTTTAAAAAATTCGGTTCTTTTCTTGAGACCATCATCAGAATCCTTGTAAAATAGTTCAGCCGTTAATTGGGAAGTTTTGCTGTCATATCCATGGTTTAAGAGAGTTTCAATATAAGATCGATAGGGATATGTATTACTGGAATTGGAAACCACGCGATCATTTAAGGATACATCTACTTGAGAAAATAGTGAATGTAGAAATAAATTCACAGGTCCTATAGTATCATCTTTAGTAATAGGCGTATTGTCCACTTTTACTATTTTCGCTTTTACGTATAATTGTGTTTGACTGAGATCTATGTAATCTTCTGCACTTCCGGAAATGTGAAATTCTACAGGTGCATTATCGAAAACGTTAGAAAGAGGATGAAATTGTTTCCACTGCCCATCTTGAATAACTGTTTGAGTTCCTGGTAAGTTGAAAAGTTCCAATTCAGATTTAACACATTCAGGAGAATCTTTAAGAATAAATGCCATTTTTACGAGTCGAAAATGTCACGTACACTCACTTTACGTGCTTTGGATGAAATGAATTTTTCTGTTTCTTACGCTTTCTTTTATACTGTCCTTTTCCTACCATAGACTGAACTCTATCAATAGCTTTCTGAGCTAATTTTTTCCACTTTCTTTGCTTCTTGTTTTTACAGCTTCTTTAAAATTTTCTCCTGACAATACATCAGAGGCAACACGACTCCCTGTCATTAATACTTCTTTTCCAATAGTTTTACCTCCTTTTACTAAAAAGGTAAAGCTGCTCTAAACAATCGACGAAATATTCCTCCGATTCCATAACCCTTTTGAAAATTAATGCCCTTGTAATGAGTCAGACCCGAACCTATTTGACCTGCATAATGATCTTCAAATCTTTTAGTACAGCAAACGTATGGTACACTCATCTTGGTCTTTTATCTCCAAATGAGGGTATGAGAAATGCATTGCTTTATTTATAGTATTTGCCTCATTCGAAAATGAAGCACTATGATCACTTTACCTCTTTCAAAGGGAACAAAATCACCTGAATTGAGTCTCAGTTCAGATTGAATAGTTTGAAACGAGTGTCTCACCAAAGGTAAGTATTGAGGTCTATCATAGTATTGACTAATCGTTTCCCCGTCTTTACCTTTAGTGCGAACGATTCGCAATAAAGGAGCCTGTGTATCCCCACAATTTGGGGTGAAATTAGATCGGAGTAAACGTAAAAAACTGAAAAATTAGACCATGCATCAGCAACGAATTCGCTTTTCATGTTACCTATTATAATTGCATTGCGTTTGAATCCTAACAACTCGCCTAAATTCTCTAAGTGAAGGCTGCTACCTTGAAGTGCATTAATTTTCACCCGTTTTGTTGCTTTATTGTAAATTATTGTGAACCGATTAGGATTTTTGGGTAAAACAAGTTGTACGGCTGATATAATATCTAACATTGTTTCATAACAACCCACATCAATTGTTCGCTTAACAGTTGAAGAGATATTGCCGTCACCAGCTTTGTATAGAAAATAATTGTTAGTTTCATTTACGTTAAGCCAAGAATGAGGGTAGATTATTTCAGACAATCCCACTTCCCATTCACCCTTTAAACAAACAGGAGAGGGTAATTGAGTTTTGAAATGAGATATTTTGTTTTTCTGGAAAGAAATGCATAGAACTATCAGAAGGTAATGTTACGTAGAAAGACATTTTGAAAATGAGTCGGTAATAAAAAAGTTTAACTATTTATACTTTTTGAATATCAGTCACCCAATCATTAAATTTTTCAGGATAGCCTAAAATTTAACAAAATATTCAGTGATTCCTCCTCTTTTTCTTTGTTTGATAACATTCTCTACAGGATAGAAACCAGAGTCGACAACTTTTTGTAATTCTGCTTCGTAATAAGTACCTTTAATCTCTTCACCTTGTAAATCTTTTAATCTATAAACAATCGGAATTCTTTGCACGATTTCAAAAACTATGAAAAGTTCTCTTCTCCAGTTTTGTTCGTATCCTTTTTCAAAGTGAAGTTTTTGTTTATTAATGCGTACAATATCACCAATTTTAAATCTAGGGGCTTTAGGTTTCTCATTTCTTAGACCACCGTATAAATTTTTTAATACCTGCTTCCGGGTTATGTCTACTTACAGAAACAGGTTCCATTTTAATTGAACGGTGATACGAGTGATTATAACTGTGTATTAATTTATCAATGACGTCGATGTAATTTTTAGTGTTAAATTCAGTGAAATATTTCCACATTTTTGTTTTTAATGTCCGATTAAACCTTTCAACAATGCTAGCTTTTGTTTCGTTATTTGTAAAAAAAAAATTTACATTCAGATTTTTTAAATAATTTTTGAACTATTTTATTTAAAAACTCCTTACCGGCATCTGTTTGCAACACTTTAGGCTTCCTTTCTTTAAAAATAATTTCTAGCCCAGACTTTACACTTTTTCCAAATTTATCTTTCAGAGGAACTGCCCAAGCAAATTTTGAAAATAAATCAATGCAAGTTAACAAATACTTATACCCTTTATTAAATTCTGCTAAAGATTGCATATCGACTAAATCCGCTTGAAACTGACGATCAATATCACTTACAAACACTCGATTCCGCTGAAACTTATGTCGAACCGGTTTATGAAGAGTGTAAGCATCTTTCTGCGATAACCAATGTTTCACATCTTTTTACTATATTTCCCTTTTACAGAGCGATGTAATGCTTCCACACCCCGAAGCTATTTGGAACTTCAGGATTTTCGTAAAACGCTGCTAAATCTTGATGCATTGTTACCGATGAAAAGAACTTGATTGAATGACTATTACAATGAATAGTTATATTATTATATATACTTTTTGGGAAAGGCAAAAAAAAGTTTATGTATAAAAACATGAGCATAAATTTTCTCACTTTCATATGAAATACATTTAAAATATCACTTGTACATACTTTGATAATTTCTTTAAAAATACTCTTATTTATTTTTAAGATGTGAAACGATTTCAACATAAGTTAAACTAACAAACAATAAAAATAATAAGAACTCAAATTCAGCATATAAAAAAAAAAAAAAGAATTTTATTCAAATTTATAAAAACAAAATATATTGTGTGAATCTTATAAAAATCTTTAAACAAAATCCTCATAGTTTTCAAAACAATCAGGTGGACATAACATGTCTCTTACTTCTCTTAAAATAATATCCAAGCGAAGATTTTTTAAAAATTCTTGAGTTACATAATGTACAGGTTTTAACAATAAAAAAGTGTTCATTTTCAAAAAAGATTATGATAAAAACAATCAGCTATCTCATTAGCTTCAAGTGATGAAACATGTGAATTAAATGTTTCTTCGCGATTCCCCATAACTCCTCAGCGAAAGTCTGAGGCTGTTTCAATCCTTTTTCGTTCAGGAGGCTACAAATAGATTTTTTCAAAATTTGCGTCAAGTATTGTTGACCCAGACTAACATCCAAAGAAGAAGGTAATGTATTTTCTATGGGGCCTTCGCAGAAGGTTTTATATGCAGTTAAAAAGTCCATACACTGAAACATATTGTCTATAGCAGCATTTTCAATAGCACCATATTTTTTAATCATTTCAGCCCACTGCTCTCGGGATATGGTTATTTCTTTAAAAGTGGGCTCTTTATCCGGACTGTATTTAATGCGCTTGAAAGTAAAATCAATGAAGTTCTCACTAGTTATTTGAATGTGTCGTTCAGGAGGGAAAAGTCCACTTGGTAATTCCTCCAGTGATTCCGGCACTTTCTTTTACGCATGATATATTCGATCCACCGTGGGTCTAATGTTATTCCCTCGGGAGTTGGGTAGTATGTTTTGCCATATTTCTTGAAACGTCTTATGTGTACTGATGCGGAATCATAATAGGTGTTTGCAAAGACAAAAACATCATCTCCAATTGGAAATACTCCATCTGGTATGCAATCCTCGGTAAATTTTCCATACTTCTGAAAATAATATAACAAAATTAATAAAGATCAGAAATGTGTAAAAAACATTAAAAAAATTACATATTAAATTTATTTAATGTTGTTACTTACTTTGAAACTTCTCTTCTGGCTTTCTTATTTACAGAAGATTTCCCGGCTTTTCCAAACTTTCGTTTTTCACTATGTGTTTCAGACATCACCATATTTTTTCTTGTTGAATACAGCCCACCGCAATACTAACAAACGAAATGAATTGTGAACTAAAATGTGATAAATGTCTAACGCATATCAACCGAATTACACTTGAGCGGCGTTCGCTGAGTGGTTGAAAGCAATGTATTCATCCGCTCTAAGCATTGAGATAATTTCTGACGTAGAATTCAGTCGCCGTCTTGTAGAATCAAGATCAGACAAGCTAAAACAAGTTAAATCATAACCCGTTCACGCTGATGACGAGTATACTACGGCACATTTTTCTGAATAATCAATTTACTTTGTATTTTTACTGTGTGTGTATGTAATCATTATACTGAATTAAAATTTACACATTATTAAAATAATATAAATTAAATATTTTTTTTATTTCATTTTAATCAAGAAAATGATTTTAAAACATGTCGCCGTCTGCTTCGCCTGCAAAATTAAATTCATGAGATTATAAACATAAGTTTTCTTCAGGTCTGTATGCCTTCATAGGATAATGGTTAGCGTAACTGAAAACTATTGTCCTGTGGAGACATTTTGATCTGAGGCCGTGAGTTTGAATCTGGATTTTTTATTTGAGCGTTATTTATTTCCATCATTTTAAAATCTATAATTAGTGTACATTTTAATCAATAGGTGGCGCCATGAGCACGTTTAACATTCCCATACTTTTATTTTTGTGCACATTTTTTAAAAACAACTCAACTTAGCTGTAGAAAAAAAAACAATTCAACTCGCCCCCTCAACTCGAAAATCAAAGCCAATGCAGGAGAAAAACAACTCAACTCGTCAGTAGGAACGAAACAACTCCACTCGGCAGGAGAAAACAACTCAACTCGGTAACATGAACGAAACAACTCAACTCGCCAGTAGGAACGAAACAACTCAACTCGTCAGTAGGAACGAAACAACTCAACTCGGCAGCAGGAACGAAACAACTCAACTCGCCAGCAGGAACGAAACAACTCAACTCGTCAGTAGGAACGAAACAACTCAACTCTGCACTGCCGTCGACCACCTACAACCGCCTGCAACCGCCTACAACCGCCTGCAACCGCCTACGACCGCCTACGACCGCCTACGACCGCCTGCAACCGCCTGCAACCGCCTGCAACCGCCTGCACCGCCTGCACCGCCTGCACCGCCTTTACAGCAGAATCGGCTTTTTCTACCTACTGTCGCATAATGTACTCCCTCTAGAAGGAACTCGATTTGAAGATAATCATTCAATCTCAAAAAAATGTTTCAATATACTTAATACATAGCTGTATAAAGTCTAAATTGAGCACTTTGACACTAAGATTGACTTAGTATGCAGTTGCATCTAAATCTTGATGTAAATTTTTCTTTTATTTCAAAAATTGAAAATTTTTTCGAATATCCATTCAGCTTCGATGGAAATTTTGGTCACAACCTCGTGACCAGAGTGTCGCGGATTCGAGTCCAGGTGCAAGCGAAGACCCACCGTGTAGAGGTGGCCGATGAACGTTAAATCTATCAAGACTCCCGTTGGTGTAGTGTAGTATTTTGGAAATGGGGTGCCAGCTCAGGTGTTGTCCTCGTCACTTGACCGTTTTTCAAAATTACGAGGTCCATGTCCAACAGCCCTCGAGTAACTGAATAGAGCGACGTTAATATTCACTCACTCACTCATTTTGTATTATGATTTCTATAAAAAAAATTAATTAGAAAAAATGAAAAAGGTAGGATATAAAAATTCTGACCATAGAGTTTAAGCCCGCATTTATGTTAAGGAAGAGAAAATCTGCTACAAAAAACAAAACACACACACACACACACCTAAAAGTTAATTTTTCAAAGATATCCTACTCATACGTATGAATAAATTTTATAAACCTAAAGAAAGTCAAAGTTCTGTTTAATTATAGCACTAAGTTTTTCTTTTTATTTATTTTTTTATTTAAGATAAGCTTACAGGATACCGCTATCAGAATAAAAATCCATCCTGTTTTCTTTTAAACCGCCTGGCATATATATTTCGCCTAAGATCCAGCCTATAAGTTTAGGCTTTTCTACAGTCATAGAGTGAGGGGGGGAACCGGCTCAGCGAGCCGGTTGAAGAAACGACAACTGACACATCAGCTGTCTGTCAGAAGAGGAGTTGGATCGGGGGGAAGTTCCACGCGCGGTGAAACAGGCAAAGGGAAAGAGAGAAACTCGATTGATGACGTGGGGAGTTGGAGGTTGCTGACGTAACGACGATAAATCATTGAAGTGGGGTTTCGCTTCGTTTAAGAAGCTGGGAATGAGAGAGGATGCGTTGTGAGGCATACGGTGGATGGGGGGAGAACAAACCGACATGATAACTCTTGCAGAGAAGCTATTTATAATTGCAGATATTTCACCAGACACACTTAAAACAAAGAACAGACTATTGGCTGGTTTCACACAGCAGTATCAGCTCATACATCCTTATTTTTCGAGATTATGAAGTACATTGCTAAAAACTAATCAGTAGTTGTAAGCAAGAAATAATACAAGGAACAAAATTCGTACCATTCATTTTTTTTTAATTTATTGTTCCTGTGTACTGAACGTCTGAATAACAATATTCCTTATCTGCAATTTCACTCAAAGTGATTTACAGGATCGAAAATGAGTGCAAATGAAGAAGAAAACCAATTATCCTGTGAAAATGTTTCTCTTGAAGAATACAAATATGTCGCAGAATGCTTGGATCCCGTTGACTTCTTCATTGTGACACGAGTCCCTGTTGAAACTTACAGATTTAAGTGGATTTTAAATCAATTCAGTAATATTTCAAGCAATAAGGAATTGTATAGTTGTTTATATTCTTCCTGCTACAGACTGAAATTCATAAAATATGAAAATGGATTTGGATTGTTCCATGTTAATGATACAGAAGTTAATAGAAGGCGGAATGAAAAAATAGAATCGCCTTCTCTTTTTTTTCCTGTATTCAATTCAGACACAGTACAACAAGATAATTCTCGTGAAGATCTCTTTCAACACATCATAGAGTACGAAGTAGCAGTTGCAGATAAGAGTGAAAGAGAGAGAATCAAATGGAAAACCTGTTTCTCAAACGACAAGGATTATGGGTCGTGCACCATCGGAGAGTACAGATGCATTTCCTGGAAGACATTTTTCGGTGAAGTTCTAGTTTTGAATTGCTGTGTAAAAGTGACCCAAAAACCCAAAACTGAAACGCAGAACCTTGACACGAAATGTTCACTGGAAAGTCGCTGTTGGGGAAAACTGTCCCAAGATCTAAAATCTATGTATTTGAATTCCTTGAATGCAGATTGCACCCTGGAAGTTGAGTCTGAAGAAATTCTTGTGAACAGTTCCATCCTCGCTGCCAGGTCTTCTGTGTTCAAGAAAATACTTCACCACGATAAGGACCAAAAGGTGCAGAATCCAGTTGCAATCACAGACGTGCCACTGCCTGCAATGAAGCGATTAGTTCAGTTTTTATACACCGGATCTGTTGAAGAGGCTTCAAAAGACATTCCTTTGCAAGAAGTGTACGACCTGTACTATGCGGCAGATAAATATGAAGTGATGGATTTACGAAAAATGTGCGGAACCACTCTAATGTCGAAAGCCTCTGTGGACAATGCACGTCTAATCTTACTTTGGGCCGATCGACACAGCGACGAATATTTGAAATCACAAGCTTTGAATTTTATCAGCCTCAATTTCGAAACAGTTGTGGATTCGGAAGTTTGGCAACATTTCACGGAAAACGAAACTAAATTGGCGAACGAGGCTCTGAGTTTCTGTGCTCTAAAGTTCAAAGCTGGTGCAGACAAATAGATGATATTGAAGATGTAACTAGCAACAACTAAGAAGGTATTTAGGATGAAATTCTAAAATTCTTAAACATCCCTCTGGATAGTAAATTGAATCGAAGGAAGTTAGCACCACATATAAACTTCTTTACCAAACATTTTTTAAATGTTGATATAGTTTTATTTTGTAATGTCATATTATTTGAATTTTAACTGTTAAAGACAGAGTTAGATTATATCACGCATATTTTGTATATGCATTTAATGAACTTTCCCGTTTTGTATAAACTATAGAAGCAACTTTGCTTCGATGAAAAATTTTATAGAAATGAATACAAATCTAGCATTAAATTTCTATACAAAAAAAAGAAATTTTTTTTTCGTATTTTCTTAAAATAAATTCATGTGTATAAATTAATGAAGCATTTTGATTCAATGTTTATTTTTTTTTAGATTTAACTATGAAATGTTAAAAATAGAGAAATACTATATTGCGTACTTTAAGTATTTTCCTCAGTAATTTTTTCAGTTTCATCTTTTTTTAACGTATATTATTAAAAGCTTTGCAATTATATATATATAGCTTAAATTTTTAAGTCGTAGTGTTCTTAAAATGCACTTAAAATTATTCTGAATAGGATGGTATATTTTTCTCGAACCTTTTGTAGTTAAATAAATCATTAACTTTTAGATAATTTTATATTAAATACTTTATATGTATATAAGATTATTTTATTAATATTTCAACAATAAAATTTCAAGTTCAAAATTTTTAATTTTATTATTGATACTTAAAGTGCAATTCCTAAAAGGAACTTCAGTCATTAGAGCCTATTGCCTTTTTTAACACGCTTTTATAAGTTTCACTTGTATTTAACGGAATCTTTGAACTCGATTTTTACCCACTTTAAAAGGTCAGATTAATTCAAAATTTTGCACTCTTGTCAAGTACCGATGGCAATACAATAATTTCATAACTTCGTTCTATTTTCCTAATCAGGATAATTAGGAATAAGGATATCCAGATTTCGCGACTAATTAATTATACCATTTCCAGATTTGGCGGGTTCGAGCTCAGTACCACTAAAGACCCGCCGTGTAGGGCAGCGATGCACGTTAAATCTGTCGAGAGCTGAAACGTCCTCCCGTTGGTGTGGTGGGGTAGTTAGGAGAGGGAGGTGCCAGCTCAGGTGTCGTCCACGTCACTTGACCATGGTTCAAAATTACGTGGTCCGTCGCCAAAAGCCCTCGTGTAGCTGAACAGTGCGACGTTAATATTCAATCAATCAATCAATCAATCCAGATTTGGCGAATAAAGATTGTTAGAGCCCTGAAAACGAAAACGTACGTCAGCAATTTCTTACCATAATATAAGCCAGAGGTCGCCACAGTGGTGGTCCGTGGACCACTAGTGCAGTGGTGCGCAAACTTTTTTCGACTGCGACTCCTTTTGTAGAGAGAAAAATTTTGGAGACCCCTAGAGATAGATGTTCACAAATACAATGAAAATAGGCACATTTCTTACGTTTTATAGAATTAAAAAAATCATCATTTCTGACACATATTAATATTATTTATAATTTAAAGAAAATATTTTTTGTATAACATAAAAATCAGTAAATTGCCTTTTAATGAGATGTATGTGGCTGGAATTTTGTATTTATCTCATCGATGTTCGGATGTATGTTGCTAATTGCAATTAGCATATCATCTTCATCGTTCAAACGAGAGAGAGCGGTGTTTAGTTCTTATTGAAACTAGTTTGCTAAATCCAGTTTCACATAAATACGTGGATGCAAATTGTATTAGTATTCTGATGGCATTCTTGCATAGAACGGGATATTGCTTTTCCACGGATAGCCACAATTTTTGCAAGGCTGAGTCTTAAATTGATTTCGTGGAGTCTAATCACTAATCAAATCTATCAATTATTCTTTCTCACTAATTTGAAGAGTTGAACTGCATATGTCGTAGGAAAATGGATCACGAATCCAACCAAGATCGTTTTCAGGAAAATCCTCGAATCTTCTCGGAACAAATGTAAATATATCTATATTATTTTCCTTGATAAAATCATTAAAGCAAGGGAACATGTCGGTATTGTTTTTACAGATCAGTTTGTCAGAGACTAAGCTTATTTTTAAAAGCTTGCATTTTATTGGCTGAAGTTATGATAGTGGAATTCTCACCTTGCAAGCTCAAATTTAAGTCGTTAAGTTTTTCGAAAATATCAACTAAATAGCTCAGCTTTCTAGTCAAACTTCATTGATATAACTTGCCAGTCTGTGTTTCTTTTCGCTTAAAAACATGTACACTTCATTTCTCAAATCAAATATCCGTCGTAGTATTTTCCCACGTGAGAGCCATCTGACTTCAGTGCGTAACAGTAATCACTCATACGTTGAGCCCATCTCATTGCAAAGTATTGAAAAGAGACGGCTGTTAAGATTGTTGCATTTCATGTAGTTAATTGAACTAACAGCGTCTTGTAATATGTTGTGCAACTCTTCATCCATATCTTTTGCAACAAGAGCTTGCCGAAGAATCAAACAATGATTAAATACCGTATGAGGCGCCACTTTCTGGATTAAGCCTCTGAGCCCTTTGTTCGAACCTGTTGATGTACTTAAAAATTTTTGTAATTTTTTTTACAGTTTCTTTTTATTTTGTTTATTTTATTATGGTTTATTAATAAAACTTGAAAAATTTGGTTACAATTAATAGTTTCATTTTATTAACTAGGTACATTTTATGTGTTCTTAGATCACAAATTTTTTTTATAAGTATATTTAACACTTAAAAAATCCTGTTAGTGGACCGCGGGATTTAAATTATGAATTTACTAGTCCGTGAGGTCAAAAAGTTTGGCGACCGCTAATCTAAGCATTTTTCTAGTTTTTCTCTGAAAATGGAAATAAAGAAATAAGAAAAGATTCGTGCATGTGAAAAAAAATAAGCCAAGCCGTATCGACGCACCGATAGGATGCCTTTTGGTATTCCAGATTCTAAAAAAAAAGGTCGCCTTTAAGACTAATTCATCAATGAATTAATGATAGTATTTCAGTCATCAGAGGTTTAATTAATCAGTGGTAGAATGCTTTTGATCAATCAAAGCTCATATCATCAAATTATTATACTCAATTTAAATTCAGTAAATCATCGAAGACAAGTGTAAGATTAAATAATAAGTTTAATGGAATATGAAGTGCATTTGCACTCGGTCACGTACAGGAGATCTCTGGTGTAAGCAAAGCAGGTTTTACAAGGAGCGCCCTCTATACTGAGGGGGGGGGGTTACCAGATAGTTTAAAAAATTAAAAATACATGCTTTTATTGTAGATTGATCTAAAAAATGAAAAATAAATTTAGTTAATGGTTTCATGGTTAATCGAACTAAAAAGTAAAGAAAAATTCTTAATATAAGAATAACATGATTAAAAAACGAGAAAATTAATGTCATTGGGGTAAAAGCGGTTTGTAGTACATGTTTACTGTAATTCAGGATTTCGGAGAACTAGTAAGAAATTATAATTATTGACTTAGAGCACACCACGCTTTTACCCGAATGGCGTTAATTTTCTCGTCTTTTAATTATTTTATTCTTATACTAAGAATATTTTTTTTTTACTTTTTAATTCTATTTACCAAACAAGCAAGTTTTTTAGTTTTTTTTAAACTATAATTAAAAGTTCTGCGTTTCTCTTAATGTACTACTAACTATTATGCTTTAATGCAGTTTCATGCAGGGGAAGGGTTAACAATGAGAGTTCTAAATCGTCAAGTTTAAAATTTTATTCTGCAGTTGTTTTTTAGGCTTATTTTTTTTTTAAATCCAATTTAAAATAGAAGAAAAAAAAGGCTTCGCAAAAGACTTACGAATAGAAAAATGTTTTAAATGACAAAAAATAAATAATAAATTGATCAATTAATAATAAATAATTATGCGACTTTTAAATGCATGACTTTATATATTGAGATTTTTATAACAGAAGTATCTATATTAGCTGAAATGAAAAGGATAGGAAGTCAAAACTCTGATCATATTTTAAGCTCACATTCATTTATTAAGGAAGTAGAAATCTGCTAAAAAAAACTTGAAAGTTAATTTTTTAAAGATATCCTGTTCCAAATGTTTGAATAAATTTTATAGACCTTTAGAAATTCCAAGTCCTTCTGTTTAATTTTAGCACTAAATTTTTTCTTTTTGTTTACTTTTTAAGATTTCTTTTTATTTACTTATTTAAGATAAGCTTACGGGGATACCGCTATCAGAAGAAAAAAAAAATTCATCCTGACAGATTACAGTACACGCGTAATGTTATTATTTTTTTTCATATGACACGATAACTTCCAGAGAAACTATTTACAGTTACAGATATTTCACAAGACATACTTAAAAAAACACAATTTCTTTCCTCTAATGTATAATCTTAAGATATATGATTTGCTTCTTTCTTCTCAATAGCTGATATAACTTAGATAATTTTACTTCTTTGAAAATACTACATCTATCAGTACTATGCCTTACAGATATGTGTTGACATATCTTGGTTATCACTTCTGGAAAATATACCAGATTATTTATCATCACGCATCTGTAAAGCCGCATTCACACCAAAACAGTAAGTAGTGAGCTCTGAAGCTGTAACCAATCAGATTCCCTTGCAGAGGGGAATTAAGGACTGATTGGCTACATCTTTCCCGCATGGCTACATCTTACTGCCTTGGTGTGAATGAGCCTTAAGAGTCTATTATTTTCATTTCGTGTGGTTCATGACGCCAGTATTGTGGTAGAATCGAACTTCAATACATTGATAATTCAAATTTGTAGTCTAAAGAGCCTCACTTGAAGTTGATTGACAGTTTTACACAGCTCAAGCATCCATATTGCTCGAGATTCCAAAGTACATCGCCAATAGCTCGTCTAGTATAGTTGTAACAAATAATACAAGGAACTGAAATCGCATCCCCCCTTTTGTACATTCATTCGTGTGTACTGAGCACCTGACTGGTAATAATATATATCTGGAATTTCATTAAAGGTAGTTCACAGGATCGAAAATGAGTGTAAATGAAGAAGAAAGCCAGTTATCCTGTGAAAATGTTTCTCTTGAGGAATACAAAGATGTTGCAGAATGTTTGGATCCCGTTGATTTCTTCATTGTGACACGAGTCCCTGTTGAAACTTACAGATTTAAGTGGATTTTAAATCAATTCAGTAATATTTCAAGCAATCAGGAGTTGTATAGTTGGTTTTATTCTTATTGCTACAGACTAAAATTAATAAAATATGAAAACGGATTTGGCTTATTCCATGTTCTTGAAACAGAAAAACAGATGAAAAGAAAAGATAAGCTTTCTGAATATGAATATGGAATTGTAAGTAATTCTAGATCAGTACAAGAATATTCAAGTGAAGATCTCTTTCATCACGTCATAGAGTGCAAAGTAGCGGTTTCAGGTAAGCGTTTAAGAGAGAGCATCGAATTTACAAACTGTTTCTCAAACGACGACTACCACGGGTCCTACACAATTGGTGAGTACAGAAGTAATTCCTGGAATACATTCTTGGATGATGTTCTTGTTTTGCATTGCTGCATAAAAGTGACCAAAAAATCAGAAACTAAAAAACAACTCCTTAACACTGAGTATTCTCTTGAAAGTCGCTGTTGGCAGAAACTGTCTCAAGATCTAAAATCCATGTTTAAGAACTCCTTGAGTGCAGATTACACTCTGAAAGTTAGAAATGAAGAAATACGTGTCAACAGTTTTATCCTCGCTGCCAGGTCTTCTGTGTTCAAGAAAATGTTTGACTACGATAAGGAACAGCATGTGCCATGTTCAGAGATGATCACAGACGTGCCTCTGCCTGCAATGAAGCGATTGGTTGAGTTTTTGTACACAGGGGCTGTTGAAGAGTCTGCAAAAGACATTCCTTTGCAAGAAGTGTACGACCTCTACTATGCAGCAGATAAATATGAAGTGATGGATTTACGAAAAATGTGTGGAACCACCCTAATGTCCAAAGCCTCAGCGGATAATGCAAGTCAAATCTTACTTTGGGCCGATCGACACAGTGACGAATCTTTGAAATCACAAGCTATAAATTTCATCAGCCTCAATTTTGAAACAGTTGTGGATTCGGATGTTTGGCAACATTTCAAGGACAACGAAACTAAATTGGCGAACGAGGCTTTGAGTTTCTGTGCTATAAAGTTCAAAGCTGGCATGGACAAATAAATGATATTGAAAATGTAAAATCTCTTTAACAACTATGAAGTTATAGGATCGAAATCCAAAACTCTTTTAAACACCACCCTGGATAGTAAATTCAATCGCACACACACAGAAAGTTGGTATATAAACTTTACCAAATATTTTTTAAACGTTGATATATATATAGTTTTATTTTATAATTTTATATTATTTGAATTTTAATTGTTAAAGACAAGTTATATTATATCACGCATATTTTGTACATGTATTTTTTAAATGTTTCCGTTATGTATAAATTATAGAAGCAATTTTGCTTCGATGAAAATTTTATAGAAATGAATAAAAATCTAGCATTAAATTTCTATAAAAATAAGAAATTTTTTTCTCGTTTTTCTTAAAATAAATGGATGTGCATAAATCATGGAAGCATTTTGATTCAATCTTTATTTTTTTTAATTCGACTATAAAATGTTAAAAATAACGAAATACTATATTTCGTACTTCGAATATTTTCTTCAGTAATTTTTTAAGTTTAATACTTTTAAATGTCTGTGATTAAAAATCTTAGGCAACTTTTTAAAAATTTTGTTCGTAGTGTTCTTAAAATACACCGAAGAGCTGTTCTGAATAGCGAGTTGTGTATTTTTCTGCTACATTTTGTGGTTAAACAAATTTGTAGAGTACATATACTTTTATATTGAGCATTTTGTTATGAGATTTTATTTTATCAAAATTTTTTTAAATTAGATTTCAAAAATTCAAAAGTTTGATTTCTTTTTTTTTTTTACTGATACGCTAATGCAGGGCTGTGGAGTCGGTGGGGTAAATGGCCGACTCTACCTTTCCTACTCCAAGAATTTTAAACTTAAGACTCCCACATATATGTAAACTCATATACATGTGTGTATTACAACTTACTTTTTTTTTCTAAATACAAAAGAAGTAAAAAATGCTATACAGGGGAAAAATTGCTGGTATAGCAGACTATTAATATGAATTAGCATTTATTATGAAATAGAAAAACACACAGGCATTAGAAATTTCCAAGTAACAGTAAAACTTCGTCAAAATCTTCATTGATAGAGGAGCATTGATCCGAGTTGATAAACTTCAGTGCTGATAATAGTCTTTTTACTTTAACATGGGTAAGAAGAACTCTGTTACTGTGTTAGGGCTATTTATAACTTTTCAGGATAAATTGGGTTAAGTACTAGAAAAGAGGCTTGCGAGCTCAGTCGTATTTATCAATTTATTCAAGGGCTGTGTAGAAATCTTGATTGTATTTTTTCCCTTTAATATCTAAAGGTTCTTCGCTCTTTGTTTTCATTCGTTCTTCCTGAGCCTTTTCAATATCATTCAAATATTTCTCATAATCTAAAATTCATAATAAAAAATATATAAATAAAAATAACTCAGTTTGTAACTTTTTTTTTCAATTCATTTTCATTTCATTTCAATTATATATATGTGGCATGCAGCCAAAAGCAAGGCAGTCTTCGCGCGCAGGCGCATTGAATGGAAACTAGAACTGAAACTTGTGAATTAGTGAAAGTGAAACAAAAACTTTTGGAGATGAGAGCAGAATTAGAGAGAAAGAGAGAAGCAGCGAAGGAGAACGCGAGAGGTGCGCGAGCAGGCGTTACCTTCTGAAAATCATCGTCAATCTTATCTGTAAAAACTTTTCTACCTTTTAATTAATTTTTGTTTAATGTTAAAATAAAATAGAAGAAAGACCAACGTCTTGGACCCCTTGTTGTCTCCCACAAATTATGGGGCTCGGCCGCGATCGACAAAATTTCGATTTTGAACCAAAGTCTGGACAATGAACAACAGCGTCCGTGAAGGAGACGCTCCGCCATTTTTCGAAACTTCGTTCAACCTGTGTAGAGGTTGGATTTTTCAACTTCATTCCGCCTGTGTAGATGTCGGAACAAATAACAAAATAACCTGTGTAGAGATATTTTGCAACGAACCATCGACAAATATTCCGCCTGTGTAGAGGTTGGAAAACCCATCGACGAAAATCCCGCCTGTGTAGAGGTTGGAACTAATTCAGTGTGAATAATCCGCCTGTGTAGAGGCCGGAACTACAATTTCAACGATATAACCTGCGAAGAGGTGAAATCAGTGGAATCAACGTTTTCATTGGATACATCGTACGTGCGAGCAACAAGGGAGCCAGAAAAAAAAAAGGTAGGATCTTTCCATTTCTAAAATGTATAAAAACGCTCTTAAAGAGGATTTCATAAGAGTTGTTGAGAAGCTAAACGGTACTGTGGAGAATACTGACACTATAGTTAAACTAAAGACTAAAATTGAGAACAGTAGTACATTTGAAAGTGATCCAGATTTCGTTAAAACTTTAATTCAAAACTGTATAGATGAGAGGGTATCGCGAAACAAAAGAGAAGTAACTTCAGGAAAACAGAAAATTGAGCTCGCGAAACTACAGTTAGCACAGTTAGAAAAAAGAAGTCGAACTTCAATTAGCTAAAAATAAAGCATTAAGTTTAAATCCTGCAGCTAAATTCGAAGAGAAACAATTCGAAACTTTAAATAAGGAAACCGCAACCCATATTGGCATTCGAGAAGCAGAAGATTGGTTTAGGCCTATTGATTTAGCTAAAGAGTGTGATATTTATATTTCATCTAGAAGCGGATCACATAAAGAAATTCCTATTACTTATGGATATACCCAAGACCCCTTTAAAAATAGATCACAAAACTTTAAACCAAAGATTAAAGAGAACTATCCCCAATATCTTGAAAGAGAAAATAAAAATTGCTTTATATGCGGCGATTCATCTCATTGCGCAAGAGACTGTGAGAAGCGTTTTAAACCTAAAGAATCTAATGATCACATCCATAATAAAATAAACGTGAATACTTTGAAAATCGAGAGCGAAAAACAAAATAGCGATGAAGGCGCAAATCTTCAATACGTAAACATTTTTGTGGAAAATCAGCCCGTAACAGCATTGATTGATTCAGGTTGCCAGATCCCAGTTTTAAATTCCTCACTAATTAGAGTGCAAACACCTTCCGAAGAGATCATAACATTAAGTTCATGTTTTGGCGAACAGCGTATGGTAGAAGTTAAACCCATAAATATTTCTCTTAATCAACACTCTCCTAGCTTAAGTGTTGGAACGGCAATATCACCGACCTTGACCGAAGAATTTATTATACATCCCAGTGTATATTCTGAAATAGAGAAACTAGGCCACGCAAAGAGCGATGTTTTATTGAGTGAAAATGAATCCTCTTTAGGTGCTCATGCTTATGCTTATTCAAGTGTTTCTTTTCCAAATGTTTCTGTTTCAAATGTGATAGAAAACTCTAGTTATGATTTGCCATATGTTAAAAACTTTAATACTAGGAATGATTCGAGTTCTCTAATTAAGGATTATAAATGTAATAAAATTAAGATTACTAAGTTAAAATTGAGTATTGTAAGAGAAAAATGTTCTGATATAGTATTGTGTAAGAAAGCCAATGGTGCCATGAAAACGAGTTCCGTGGAATTTATCTCCCGCTCACCTAACCCTTTACCTATGAAGAGTAATTATCGACGGTTTGTGTTGCTCCGAAAGATCTTCCAGCCCTGGCAGTGGAAACGAAGGAAAAAGAGAAATCGTTTTGAACAGACGTCCAGAACTCTACAGAGGAAAATATCGATGCGTTCAACCAAAGATCAACTTGTTAAAAAGTCATTCTTATGCCTGTGAAACACAATGTTTTCCTGTGGAACCTTCCGGATGTCGAAGAGATGCCTTCACATGATGGAGAAACTGTCTAGTTCAGAAAAATTTTGATATGTTTAATCTCTATATAATTGTCGTATAGTCCATGTCTGTTCCGTTTTTTTTGTATGTTTCAGATTCTCCTCTGGTCTCCATGGAAATACCGCTGCGGACAGCGTACGGTCAGGCTGGCCGTTGTGGCATGCAGCCAAAAGCAAGGCAGTCTTCGCGCGCAGGCGCATTGAATGGAAACTAGAACTGAAACTTGTGAATTAGTGAAAGTGAAACAAAAACTTTTGGAGATGAGAGCAGAATTAGAGAGAAAGAGAGAAGCAGCGAAGGAGAACGCGAGAGGTGCGCGAGCAGGCGTTACCTTCTGAAAATCATCGTCAATCTTATCTGTAAAAACTTTTCTACCTTTTTAATTAATTTTTGTTTAATGTTAAAATAAAATAGAAGAAAGACCAACGTCTTGGACCCCTTGTTGTCTCCCACATATATATATAATTTCCATTTCAATTTAAACTGTCCAATAAAAACTGCAGTCGGAATCGACGTTTTTCTTTCTTTTTTTTTTTTTTTTTTGAGACTTTAGCTCCTTAGCCCTGCGTTAAAGCGCAATACTCAAAAAAGAAGTTCAATCATTTGAGACAGTTATCGCATTTTTAAAGTTCAATGCCACTATATATCTACTTTGTTTATGGTTCCACTAACCACATCTTTTCAATTCCTACTATTAGTTCACTCTCTTTTTATATATATATTTATATATCTTGTTCAAACTTTCAATCGTTAATAAAATACTTTCTATCCATCCATTCAAGTTCAAATATATTTTTATAAATTAGTAGTGGATGACACTTGATGTTAATACAGTCGTTTCAAATAATAATTCATTAATTAAATTTAAAAATAAATAAATAGTAACAAGCAAAAATAATCGTCCCACATCAGATATATAAAAGAAAATGTTTCGTTGTGTCCCTGAAGAGCCGGGGTGGGCATTAAGTCGATTGCGATCGACCGGTGAACCGCCAAGAGATTTTGGGGTGACCGCTTTCATTAAGACCTAATAATCATTCTCCATCATACTAGAAAACCGTACGGGGTCTAGAAAACTGTATTTATTCGAATCTAAGCCGCTATCGATTCTAAATAGTGCCCCAAATTCTCAACAACATTTTGTAAAAATTGAAAAATATTCTAAAATGGTTTATCGATTTCCAATTTTACGAAATTAAGATAAATTTAAAAGGGAAACTAATAAGAAGTGAATAATTAGTCATTTTATCAGTATTATAAACTTTTTTAAGTACATGCATGAAGCTGCAATTGCTCTAAATACCCCATCCAACAATTTTTTTCTCCTTCGCACCGATTTTCAGTTGCATTAACATGGGGGAAAATGAGTAAATAAGGTATTTTAAAAAATACGGAGGAAAAAATGGAATTATAAGAACATTTCGTTGAATAGAAAATGACATAGCGATTTGGAGGTTATTTTACGACGAAAATCGTAAAGTTATTTGTGCCAAGAAAAAGTTCGTTAAATGTAGATATTCGTAAGATGGAGGTCCGACTGCCTTGTATACGTTTTTTTTTTTGCCCACTACGCATGCGCTACTCGGTGGTTGATTGATTGATTGAATATTAACGTCGCACTGTTCAGCTACACGAGGGCTTTTGGTGACGGACCACGTAATTTTGAACCATGGTCAAGTGACGTGGACGACACCTGAGCTGGCACCCCCTCTCCTAACTACCCCACCACACCAACGGGAGGACGTTTCAGCTCTCGACAGATTTAACGTGCATCGCTGCCCTACACGGCGGGTCTTTAGTGGTACTGGGCTCGAACCTGTGACAAAGCAAGCCACAGTCCGATACCTATACCACCCGGCTACCGCGGCCACGCGCTACTCGGTGGACCGCAACACCTTGAAAAAAGTAGTAGCCCGTACCCTGGAAAAGTCTGCCCTACCCCTGCTGTAGAGCGTTGAACTTCCAATCCAAAGGTCATGGATTCGAATCCCACCTGGGATGGTCTAATTTCTGAGAATACGATTCTTTTTTACTATACTATTTTATTAGAATAATTAAATTTAATTAACCCTCTAACTGGACACCTTCCTCCTGAAAAGTTATTCCGAAAGCGTTTAACTCTTATTTTGCGATACCCTTCAAAAATGCAACAGACTTTTTTCCTTTCCCCCTTTTAGAACTTGGGAGGTCGAACGGGGAAAATTTTACGACCCAGTTCGGTCCCTTTCAAAAGTAAGAACCAAGAGATCAATCGTTTACAGCTAGCTGTTAAGTTGCCTTGGGCAATCTTCTTTGAATGCGTAGTGGAATCCGGTGTTTCTTTCTCCTATATGTTCAGTCACAGTAAAATTAAAAAATTAAAGGTAAAAAAAAAAGAGGAAAAAATGAAATAAATAGTATGTTAGACGTTGAAAAATAATTATATTTTCTTCAAAGAAAATTTATTTTTTTGTCATTTTTAAAAATTAAAATATATATATATATATATATATATATATATATATATATATATATATTTGGTATTGCGATTTGAACCAGAAAAAGCATCCTGTATTCATTTTTTGAATATGAGAGTAAGAAAACGCGCTCACTTTCCTGTTTTTTAAAAAAGTAATGAGGTAAAAAGAGCAAAGGCCCTATCTCATTTTTAAACAATAACACAATAAATATTACATACAATGATTATATTTATGAAATAAAACCGATCTTTCTCTATTCAGTTATATTTTTAATTTAAAATAGCATAAAAAAGGATTTCAATACTTTTAATTTATTTTAATTAAAATCATATAAAAGATATTTTTATTATAACTGAATATTTTTCGGAAAAAATTTAAATTTTCCTTCCTAGTGTTCTCTTTTTCGAACTTCTTGAATTAAATAAAAATTCCTTTTTACATCGGCATTTGTGATGGACATAACACACATTCAGTCAATAATTTTTAATTTTAATGGGGGATATACTTCTTCAAATGCGCATGACAGTACTTCTAACCATTTTCTACTCAAGTTAAATTTCTTATCTTTCTGTTTCTTTTATTACAAGAAAAAATATCACACATCGATAACTACATTTTCACACAATTCAGTCATTACAAATTCTATTGTGAGAAAAGTTCTCCTAATTAATCTTGTCTTTCAAAACAGTACACTTAAAACAATTTTGTTCAGTGAAGTTAACCGACAGTTCCACAATGTATTCATACCAAATTTTAAAAACAAATTTAACACTTGGAAATGTATCCAGTATTAAATTTTTCAGTATACACAAATATTTCCTGCTGTAGGGAAGATATATTATGAGAGAGAGAGAGAGAGATGTGGGGTGTGCGGTTGTGAAAGAATGTTTTCGTACGCGTGTAGACTATTTTTGAAAATTTAAATATCACTGAAGCTGATCATATAACTACAAATGAGCCTTATTTTAATGTGTGCTGGTATCAAAGTAAAACACTTTACAATATTAAACAGCCTATAGGTTTATACTCAATATCAAACTATTCGCAAAATGGCTTACAACTTCTATTCAAATTGTAAAGAAACTGAAATATATATATATATAAAGATATCTTACTGCAGTCAAAAATATTCATATGTAAGTATCCTGTTGCTCCACTTATTTCTGTACATTTTAAAAACTGTAGCTGAATGCAATTTTTTATATTTATAAACGAGGCATAACAGCTCACACAGTCGTAAAAATGTCCTTATCACTTTTAAATATACTACTATAAAACGTATATGGATTGTAAGATCAGTTGTAAAATCCTAAAAGCTTTTAGAGGAGCTAAAAACATGTAATTTTGGACTGATCAAATTTTTAATATAATACAAAAATATACATGTTATTAAGCAAATACATTTGAAAAATCAAACTTCTCCTTCTGAAATAAACGTAATTGAAAGAAAAATGTTTAATTGCAAATGAGTGGAAATACATGTTTATCTAAGGGGTATCCCCAAAGTGAGGTAATCCTCAAACTTAAGATTCAAACTCAGAAGCACAACAATCCATGAGGGCCAGGAACTACTGTGCCCATCATAATACACGTGACCATTGGACGCTGAGGTGCATGAACAGATGTCCCGATTTGGTGGTCTGTCTGAAGAGAGACCTTCAGTGTTTAAGACCCGAAGCAAGCTTGGTACTCATTTATCGACCCAATGTAGCGGGGATGAAAGGCAGAGTCGACCTTGCGCAGCCCGTTAATAGAACCCCAGACCTGTGGTGTGGAAGCACTATACACTTCCACTCAATCCTATTCGGTGAAAAATAAAATTTAATGTTAGAATCTTATATAAATCCCTAATGAATGAGGGAGTCCAAACTTTTTTTTTTTCATGTAAACTGTTTAGACGGAAATGGTTAACTATGAACATTTCACAAGTTGCATAAATTAAAATTAACCGTTATAGTTAACATAAATTTTTAAGGTTACAAAAGGTGTATTTCGGCTGCACGAATTAATTTTAAAAGGAATACGGTTACGAAAAAGTGTAGTACAAATCTATCTAAAGTAGGGTTGGTTACCTTAGATATTGTCAAACACAACAATGTATTGGAAGCCAATTCCACAATTCGTTGTTATAAAAATGTATGGAAAATTACAAGATTTATTTTTGCATTTGTAATTTATATATATATATAATTAATCCTGGGAGCTTTAAAAGCTAGAGCGGCATCCATCAAAACCGCGGTTCTCTCTCTGTTTTTCCAGATCGCCCCTGACTAAGCCGGCTCTGCCATAGTAAGTGAAAATGCCGGATTTTGTTTGTCAAGATCATTTTATAGCAGACTGCATTTTTCATGTATTTTAGATGGTCGTTTTATATTTTCTACATCAATATCTTAATGTCTGAATTTAAAATTACATAAAATTCTTGACATTCGCATCAATGACCATGATAATTTTTATTAGTATATGAATGTGTCATCAAACGATTACATGACTAATATTAACGCGCATTATTTTAACCATTTAATTGATATCAAGTATAACATAACGCACACAAATTTTCTAAACTTTAAAATAAATATTTCGAAAACTACTTCAGATATACTCAAAATTTTTTATTCCTACGCTTTAGCTTCTCAGTTTTGCTTCTCTATGTAAGAATTTATTGTAATTGTATATTCATCAATTTTTTTAGTATATTTTTTGCTCTTAGCATGCGGTTTTCAACCGAATTGCATGAAATCTTCGAAATATATTAAATGAATGATTGAATATTAACGTCGCACTGTTCAGCTACACGAGGGCTTTTGGCGACGGACCACGTAATTTTGAACCATGGTCAAGTGACGTGGACGACACCTGAGCTGGCACCCCCTCTCCTAACTACCCCACCACACCAACGGGAGGACGTTTCAGCTCTCGACAGATTTAACGTGCATCGCTGCCCTACACGGCGGGTCTTTAGTGGTACTGGGCTCGAACTCGAGACAAAGCGAGCAAATTATTTGTATAAATAGGTTCCGATACCTATACCACTCGGCTACCGCGGCCGAAATATATTAAAAGATACCAAAGAAGCTATATAATAAAAAATTTGAAATTTTTATTATACTCAAACTATTGCTAAAACTTATGGTAAATAATTTTTAACTGCGCGATGCATTTTTTTTTCGAAATTTCAAATGGAATTTCTAACATAAAATTTCTAGCTTTATAAGGTCGAGATTTCAAAACATATCCAGATTTTAATTACTTATTCAGTTAGCCTTTAAAAAAGATAAATGTTGAGGGGGGTATTTTGTATAAATAGATATTTTTGAACAATATATAATTCGAATGTTTTTCAATAGCTCGAATTTAAAATTGATTTTTATGTTTATTTATATGCCAAAGAAGCTATATAATAAAAATTTGAAATTTTTATTATACTCAAACTATTGCTAAAACTTATGGTAAATAATTTTTAACTGCGCGATGCATTTTTTTTTCGAAATTTCAAATGGAATTTCTAACATAAAATTTCTAGCTTTATAAGGTCGAGATTTCAAAACATATCCAGATTTTAATTACTTATTCAGTTAGCCTTTAAAAAAGATAAATGTTGAGAGGGGTATTTTGTATAAATAGATATTTTTGAACAATATATAATTCGAATGTTTTTCAATAGCTCGAATTTAAAATTGATTTTTATGTTTATTTATATGCATAAATGTCTACTGTAAATGTTTCCGTATATTTTTGATTACCATTTATTCAAACATTCAAGTTATAAAAAAATGTCTTAAAATCTTGATTCATGTTGTCTTTGATGTAAACTGAAGTTCAAGCACTTAAAATTCAAATATAATTCGGTGTATTTTAACAATATATAACCACGCACACAGGCACTGTACTTAAACTTCCCTGAACACTTAGGCTTTGAAATCTAAAAAAAAAAAAAAAAACTAATAAATCTTAATTAGTTTTTTTTCGTTATTATTTTTATCAAAGTGTAAGAAAATGTTTCAAATGATTTGATGAAGTTTAAATTTATTCATTTTTAGTGGTTGGAAAATTGAAAAGGTTCCAAATTTTAAAGAGTGATGTTTTATTAATTTTTTCGGTATCTTATAATAAAATAATCATGTTTCAAAAACTGAAAGCTTTGAATAAGAAAAATGAAGCGAAAGAGAATATACTTAAAAAAGATAATTTGTCTAACTATATAAAATAGCAGATTGCCCTGACACACGCCCCAACTTGTTACAGTTTGAAATTAATATGAAACCAAAAGGGAATTGTAACATATTTTACTTATGCGTTGGGACTTTTGGAAACTTTTAAAATACAAGCTAGCAAAGAAACACTCTCTTGGGTTGTAAAGAAATTTCTCCCCGATTTTTTACGATTGGGGGGTCAAAACACGGGGTTCCCTGCGAGCCATAAAACTCCTGCTGTGTTGCTTCCTCCGTCCCTCATTATCTTTCAAGATGTTAAACCTTAAAAGGGGGAAAGGATTTCAGAAAAGTCCGGCTAATCCGCTTTTGAAAACGGCAGAAAAGTCCGTTGAAGTTTTGAAGGCAGAAAAATCCGTGCAGTCCATTTTCGAAGCCTCTCTAGTAGGGCGGAAAAATCCGTTCTGTGCAGTTGGAGGGTTAATGAATAAGTAGTAACAAAAAATAGTCCAAAATCCTATATAGAAAGGAAAATGGAAAATTGCAAGGAAAGTCACTTTCTATTTTGCCACTTAATCATGTGATTGTGTCGTATATAGAATCACGTATATTTATTATGTAACTATTTAATAAGTAACTAAAAATTTTTATTTCTTTTTTGACCTAAGAAGAGAAATTGACTTTTTAAAAATATATATATATATATATTTTTGTGGGATTATTGTACGGTTCTAGGGGTATATTCAATAATCACACTCTTGTTTGTTTCTAATCTAACGTTTAATTACACAGTTCTACTCACTAAGACAGATGTTTACACATATAATACAGTATTTACAATTCGTTTAAGCCCTCGCGCTGAGAGTGACCTGCGCGTCTCTCTCTCCTGGACAACGGGTTGGTCGGTCCCTGCTCGGACACCGTTCTCGTCACTTCCTTCAGCCCCGGATCATCGACCTGCGCGTCAAGAGTCCGCTCGCTGAATCCCCCTCCTTCGTTAACTCCCGGTGGCTGCCTTGACAGCGCCCTCTATTCAATGTTCATGTGGAAATTTCCCACATCTCTCGGCCATCCACACAAGCAGTGTCCTCACTGCTCACGCACTAAGGATCTGAAATAAACAAACTAAAAAAAAACAAAAAAAAAAGAACAAAGGTTAATATACAGTCACACAAACATTTGAAACAAGTTCATTCCTCCTTTCTCATCAATGCCAAGTCCATGGCTTCATCTGGTCTGCTGATGCTGACGTAACATTGGGCCCCTCATGGTCTCCAATCTTAGCCACATCATATCGGTCATGGGGTTTCACTTTGGTCACCTGGTATGGTCCAAAATATTTTATTCGCAGTTTCAATTTGTTTCCAAACTGAGTCCTCATGATTGCCACCAAGTCACCTTTCTTATACAGATGCGCTTCCTTCCGTTTTCGGTTGTAAGTTCTTTTTTATTCTTGAATCTTCAAAATGTTCTGCTTTGCCTCTCTTCTCAGGTTATCTCGATGTTGGAAGAGTTGCTCTTGACTATCTTCTTCAAGCAGATTTCTTATCATGACATCTTCAGGATTCTTCATTTTAACTCCTATGAGCAATTCAAATGGTGAATACTTTGTACTGCGTGAAGGCACACTGTTCAGTACACGTTGTAGTGAATCTACATGCTTAAACCACTTAGTCGGGTCTTCGATGGACATCTTGGTCAATACTGGAATTAGTACTCCATGGATTCGCTCAACCTGTCCATTCCCTCTTGGTACTCCCGTCGTTATTTGCACATTGCTAATTTGCTCATCAGCACAGTAGTCTTCGAATTCTTTAGATCTGAACGCTCCTCCTTTGTCACTAATCACTCGTGAAGGATTCCCAAAAGTTTTCTGTTGCAACTTCAGTCTTTCAATGGCTTCTTGAGCTGTAGTGCTTTTGGTTGGATACAACCACGTAAACTTTGTAAATGCATCAATAACAGTGAATATGTGATTATAATTTTTATTGGTCGTTGGTAATGGTCCAATAAAGTCCACGTGATATGTCGACAACGGTAGATCTTCTTTAGGAATAGGGTTTAAAAAGCCTTCTCCCTTTCCCCTCTTCTTATTGACTAATATGCACTCAACACAGTTCTTAATAACGTTTTCGATACACTTTCTCATGTTCGGAAAATAATAATCTCTTTTCACCAACTCCTCAGTTTTTGTCGCTGCAAAATGTCCAAATGAGTGAGCTTTCTTAATCACATCTACTTGCATCATCTCTGGAACGACTAGCAACTCCTGATCCTCACTTATCTTGTACAGGATTTTATTACTAACGATGAATTCAGAAGTTTTACCTTCTTGCAACAGCTTCTTAATAGTCCTAATATATTCATCAGATTCTTGAGCGTTCACGATCTTGTATGTTAGTTCATCACTAGTCACTAGCATAATAGGATGTCTGCTCAACGCATCTACATGTTGCATTTGTTTTGCAGGACGATGGACTACCTCGTAATTAAAATCTGTTAGAAAAATCGACCACCTAGCCATCTTTGGTGTTAATTCCTTCTTGTCGAGGGTTTTCGCAAATGCTGCACAATCCGTTTGAATTCGGAATCTCCTTCCCAGTAGGTAATTTCGAAATTTTTTCAGAGCCTCTATAACCGCCAGTACTTCTAGTTCATAACTACACAGTTTCTCTTCTTGAATGGAAGTCTTTTTGCTCATGTAATGGATAGGATAGAAACGTCCATCTTCACCTTGTTGTAAAAGTACAGCACCTAGCCCTAGTTTGCATGCATCCGTATGCAATTCTAACTTAGCACCTTCCTTAAAAAGATGTAATACGGGTTCACTGGATAAAGCGTTCTTTAGATTTTGAAAAGCTACTTTTTGCGCATGCCCAAATTCAAAAGGATTTGTTCCTCTTAACAAGTCACTAAGGGGCCTAGCTATCATGGCGTATGAAGGAATATACTTTCTAAAATACCCTGTTAGCCCAAGGAAACTTTGCACATCTTTCACGCTTTTAGGCTCCGGAAAGTTACAAACTGACACTGTCTTTTCCGCCGAAGGTTGAATTATACCGTTCTGGATCACATGCCCTAAAAAATTAATCTTCCCCTGCAAAAACTGACATTTTTTTAGATTTAGTTCAATGCCGTATCTGGACGCGGTTTCTAACACACGAGCTAATTTTTTACAAGCCTCTTTTTCATCAGTAGCCGGAATTATTATATCATCTAAATAAATAATTAATGTACCGTCTCTTAGCAACTCTCTAAACACGTAATTAATGTATCTTTGGAAATAGTTACTGCTAATAGACAACCCAAATGGCACTTTTAAAAATTCATATTGGCCAGTTTCCGTTACAAACGCGGTATATTTTCTACTGGCTTCATCAACATCTACATGAAAAAATGCATTCTTTAAGTCAAGCGTTCTGAATATTTTGCCATTCCCTAACTTATCTAAAACTTCTTCAATTATAGGAAGTGGATATCTATCCTTAACTATTTTCTTGTTTAATTTTCTGTAATCTATACACAATCGCATTGTTCCATCTTTCTTTTACACACCACAACCGGAGATGAAAAATCGGAACAACTCTCTCTAATTATTCCCTGCTCTAACCACTCATCTATTTGCTTTTCGACCTCTCTCTTTTCAGGCAAAGATAGCCTACGCGACCTCTGAGCAATGGGTTTTTCATCCGATAGAATTATTTTCATTTTCAGAGCAGTTGTCTCTGTTTTATTCGGACAGTAATTTTTATCAACGTCTGACTTTATCCCTTATTCCACTGTTCGAAATGTGAGATACATCATATAAACATTCATCAAACGTCTCCGATACCTTAAGTAAAAACAAATTAGACCCATCAGTGATCTTCCCCGAGTTAGTTACACCCCCTGTGAGATCAACATCATTTTCTCCCCCTGTTTCATTTCGTAAACACACCGGCTTGCACGACGCGTTCGTTGACCCCGCTTCTCCTGAGCCACTCTTTAAGAATTCAAAAACCTTCGAGGGTAACAATATTGCTGCCTCGATCCTGCACACTGCCGCTAGTATTTTTTTCTTTTCCCCACCCTTCAATGAGATCGTAAATTCTGAAACATTCGCACTTCTCTTTTCTCCAAAACAACTCGTCAACACGATTTGAGAATGAATTCTTTTTCCTTCCGAAACGTACTTTGAATTGATAATTACTGAATTCGCACCTGAATCCAATGTTGCCCTTAGTGGGATTTCATCAACAATTACATCTATGTACTGCAATTCATTAAATAAAAAGTCATTTTGATTAGAAATAGAAGTTTCAATTTGATTTACGGCATGACCTGTATCCGTATTTCTCTTTTCTGAGTTCATCGTTTTCTTCGTGCAATTCCTTGCGAAATGCGGGCCTCCACAAATATAACACGATACTGTTTTGTCTGATCTAACACTTTGGTTATGTTTTGGAAACTGTCTTTGGAATTGATTTGTATAACCCATGTTCGCGCGGTTCTTACTATAAACATCATCGTTTTTACTCTTAAAAGTATTTGGGTTCCGAGAGTCACGTAGAGATCTGTTTTTCGAAATGAAAATATATCGCACGCTTTTCCTAATTCATCTGGCGTCATCCACTGATCCGCCTGCATAATTTTAATATGTGAAGCAGTTTCTGGCTCTAAAGTGTCTAAAAATTTATCACTTATCATTAAATCAACTAAGGATTTAAAATCAACAACGTTCCTAATTTTCAAGTAGTATTTAAACATCGCACTTAAACGTGTGGCGAATTGCACATGAGTTTCATCTGCTTGCCTTTTGGCTTTTCTAAAATTAAGTAAACACTCCTGCGCAGTGGGCTGGAACTCTTTTAAAATTAATGATTTAACTAAATCGTACTCTTTTATTTCGTCATCTTTTATGTACAGCAAAACATTGTGTGCTCTCTCACCAAGAATATTAATAAGGATTTCCGCTTTCAAGTTTTCGGGGACATTTTTTACTCTAAATGACCGTTCTAGGGATTGGAAAAAAAAAAGACCAAAATTTTCAGTTTTCGTTGGGATTTGTATAGTCAGCGTTTTTACACTCTTAATTAAATTTTCTAAATTAATTGTATCTCCTTTTGAGCTTTGTTGTGTTGCTTGCCCTTCTGCCAAAGCTTTCTGAAGTTCAATTTCTCGTTCAATTTGCTGTAGTTTAATTTTTTCTACTTCTAGTTGTGAGTTGGTCTCTTGCAGCTGCCGTTCGGCTTTCGCCTGCCTGTCCTCGACGGACAAATTTAGCAGATTTATCACAAAATCGGGATCGTCTTTAAAGGCTGCGGATTTTTCCAATTTGGTTTTCAATTCAATTATTGTTTCTTTAGACGTCGCTTGTTCTCCAATTTCCTTGAGAACATTTATTAAGTCCTCCTTTCTTGTATTTTTGTGGAACGACATATTATATACAATTATACTTATTAAAATGGAAGGATATTAAAAGGTATCTTACCTTTTTTTTTTTTTTTTTTTTCGTGGAACTCCCTTCTACATGCACAGGTAAATAGGTATCCAATGAAATGCACACACAAATGTTCACAGTCCAGATCGCGTTAGTTGCAGTATTCACACACAGTCCTTACAGTCCATATCGCGTTTATTCAAATATTAACAACAGTCCTCACAGTTCCTATCGCGTTTGTTGAAATATTAACAACAGTCCTCACAGTTCATATCGCGTTTGTTGAAATATTAACAACAGTCCTCACAGTTCATATCGCGTTTGTTGAAATATTAACAACAGTTCTCACAGTTCATATCCCGGCCGAGCCCCCATATTTTGTGGGATTATTGTACGGTTCTAGGGGTAATTTCAATAATCACACTCTTGTTTGTTTCTAATCTAACGTTTAATTACACAGTTCTACTCACTAAGACAGATGTTTACACATATAATACAGTATCTACAATTCGATTAAGCTCTCGCGCTGAGAGTGACCTGCGCGTCTCTCTCCTGGACAACGGGTTGGTGGGTCCCTGCTCGGACACCGTTCTCGTCACTTCCTTCAGCCCCGGATCATCGACCTGCGCGTCAAGAGTCCGCTCGCTGAATCCCCCTCCTTCGTTAACTCCCGGTGGCTGCCTTGACAGCGCCCTCTATTCAATGTTCATGTGGAAATTTCCCACACATATATATATATATATATAATACTGTGTAGCAGATGGATTGACATTGCGAATTCCAAATCGCTAACCTTCAAGCTTTATCCTGCAACTGCTTTTTTTAGGCATATTTAATTTTTTAAAAAAATATATTGTGACTATATAATGAATGTGCGATCGACCAGAATTTTGGGCGTCTGCAGGGATATCTCTTTCTCATCGCCAGTCAAGGACACATAATTCATATTTCATTAGTTTATGATGGTAAAATTATAGATCCCCCCATACTTCTTGAAAGCATCTCGTAAAATTTTGAGATCTTATGGTTTGAATTCGTAAAAAATCATACTAAATTTTATTAAGGAAAATACCAAAAATTAAACTTTTGAAATTGGAAGCATCTCTATTATAAAAGGCTCACTATTTGTTAGTTTGTCCTTTACTTTTCATAACACATACACTCTATTTCTCTTCTTTTATTTTTTGAGAACTTGCAGAATTTTTCTACGGCACACTCTTTAAAGTTGGAACTGTGTATCATACTAATTCATAAATTCTGATGTTGTGTCCCTGTAAAGTGTTTTTTAAAAAAAGAAGAAAATTTTCAACACTTATTTCATAAAAACATTTACAAAATCTTACAACTCATCATTAAATTAAGTTACAAAATGTCAAGTTTCATAGCTTTGGAACAGAAGAAAATATTTTAATATTCTTTGCCATACTAAAGCATTGAAACATTGATTAATATTTTGAGTTTTTCCCCCCATGTAAACATTAATGTGGAATTTTATCAGAACATAGTTCTTAGTACATTGGGTTAATCTTGCATATACGACTTAATTTAATACATCACAACATTCTTCACTAGATCATGTTCCATTTGTCAGTGCTCGCTATAAGTTACCCGAACCCTTTTTTCCCTTAAAGCACATTGACTCTGCATAGACTTTTTACTATTCGATAAACAGTAAGAAAGAAACGAACACCAAATAATTTTATTTCAAGTTATTTAAAAATATTATATATTCAGGGCACTTTTGTAGTAATTTTGATTTCTGTCCGAAAACTTTTTAATCAATTTAATTTTACTGGCAAACTTTTATTTCTTGATTCCTTAGGGCGAACCTATATGGATGGACGTGCCATTTTTTCCTTAAGAAGTATATCATTAAATGCCGTATATCATTACGTGCTGTCGAATAATTTTTACTCGTGAGAATTGGAAAAGTAATAAAACTAAATATTAACAATTAAAAACTCTTTATTTACTACGAAAAAAAGTTGTAAATGTTTTAGTTCAGGCATGCCCAACCCGCGGCCCAATTGAAGTTTCTGTCTATATTATTTTAGACATTTGGACTACAAGCAGTTGAATCGAAAATATCGTGTTTTGACCCACCCCCACCTCTCCCCGTGCAGTTCTCACCGAAATAATTTTTTTCCTTCATTTGTAATAACAGGTGTTGATGGATGAAGGAAAGCAGATGAGCATGGATATGTTATTCCTCTTTCAACGAGAACTTCGTTGAGAGTGAGTAGTGTATTTTGTTCTATTTGTCAGAGAAATAATTTATGTCGATATTTTTAAGTTCAGATTAGTAGTCTTTTTCTTATTTTATTTGGCAATGAAAGAATCCGATGATGGATTTAATGAGTTGCCTCAAAACTGTAATACCAGCTAGTAGAAATGTAAGATAATTACGGCAGCAGAATAAAAATGTTTAATATTCTAACCTTCTGAAATTATGTAACACTTTTTCGTTTTATGATATATATTTAATCACGGTGCAATAATTAATATCATACAATAAGAAACTAAACATTTGGCTATCGGGCAGAAAAAAAACTTTTGACAAACAGTGTAATAATTACAAAGCTGTTCTTCTTTACTTAATTGCTTTTTGCATTTGAAATAAAAATTTTGAAAATCTAAATCAATTTTATGGAAACATACTGTAACACTAGTATAAAATGTGAAGATGTTACGCACATAGTTGTTATACTACGTAACCTCAGATGGCAGCAAAAATCTACTGTAGATAAGAACCTTGTAGGTTAAGAGATATTCTTCCACCAAGTGCAATCAGTCGACTTTCAACTTTGTTGTGATTGTGATCCAGTAAAAGGTAAACTTGCTGTTTTTTGATCATATCAATAATTATTGAATAAATTTCTATATATTATATATTTATCTCAAGTAAAATACAAGAACAAGTGTCACATTAATTGTAAGGTAATAAAATATTTTGAATGTTGTACGATAATAAAATATTTTGAATGATTTGTTTTATTTTGATATGTGCGGCCCACCTCAGTTTAGTAAATTTTTACTTGGCCCACCAACCGATTTGGGTTGGGCACCCCTGTTTTAGTTATACGCATAATTCAAATTACAGTAACATTAGTAGAACTTCTGCTGTTGCAGGTTGTGGATGACAACTTATATTAGGATTGTAAGATGTTACTTTTAGTAGAATGCATGCTGAATTGGACTAATCTGCCAAATGGTTTCAAAGCAATTAATTAATTTTGCTGTGATTCACTTTTTTTGACAAGAGGATTTGTGATTTGTTTCAGAATGCCGTTTTACAGACGATGTTCTGCATACCACTGTTGCAGAACATAAAACACACACCGCTTTGTCGCGTTTACTAATGCCATACTTCTAGATTCACCAAGGGGCTGCGGTAGCCCAGTGGTTAAGGTATCCAACCATGGCAGGCATGTCATGAGTTCGATCCCAGTACCACTAAAGACCCGCCGTGTAGGGCAGCGATGCACGTTAAATCTGTCGAGAGCTGAAACGTCCTCCCGTTGGTGTGGTGTGGTAGTTAGGAGAGGGGTGCCAGCTCAGGTGTCGTCCACGTCACTTGACCATGGTTCAAAACTACGTGGTCCGTCGCCAAAAGCCCTCGTGTAGCTGAACAGTGCGACGTTAATATTAACTCACTCACTCTAGATTCACCAAGTTTGAAATTCTCTGTTACACTTACTATCTTGCTATTTTTGTTCTTTTGCTAAGCTAGACATATTAAATAAGTGAAAAATCGTAAATATAACACAAATAAACTTTAAAATACAGTTGAGTCAACGACATTGACAAATTTTGCATCCTAAGCAACTGTAACTAAGGCAAGGCGATAACAAACGAGGGTTGCTCATCGCCGCCCCGGCACCGATCACTCTAGTTTGTTCGTAATATTTCATAGTGAACTTTGTTATTTTGAAATAAAATGCAAACCATTTTGATCACTGGAGGTCCCAAAATATTGTGTTGCGTGCCACTAGTTCGCCATCCCTGCCCTAGGGCAAGGGGTGGTGAACATTTATGGATCAACGTGCAATTTTTTCTAAAAAGTATTTAATGAGATATAGACGTGCCGCGAAATAATTTTGACTTGTGATTATTGGGAAAATATATAACAAAACTAAATACTAACAACTCAAAACTCTTTTATTTACAAAGAAAAAATTCCCTTTGCACTAAATATTTATAAATGTTTTATTTACACGCATAGTTAAAATCAAGGTAACATTAGTGTGACTTCTGTTGCTGCAGATTGGATAAAAATTAACTTATATAAGGATTGTAAGACGTATCTTTTAGCAGAATGCATGCTGAATTGGAGTCATCTGCCAAATGGTCTCTAAGCAATTAATTATTTTTGCCGTAGTTCATTTTTTTGACAAGAGGATTTGTTTCAATATGCTGTTTTACAGACGATGTTCTATCGTTCCAGAACTTAAAACGCACACTGGTTTTTCGCCTTTACTAAAAATGATATAATTCTAGATCCACCAAGTTTGAAATTCTCTGTTAAACTTACTATCTTGCACATTTTGCTCTTTTGCTGAGCTAGCCATGTTAAATAACAGTTAAAAAGTATAAATATAACACAAATAAGCTTTAAAATGCAGTTGTGTCAAAGAAATTGACTATGCTATGCGTAAACAAATTTTGCATCATAAGCAAATGTATTCCAGGACGTAACTAAGGCAAGACAATAACAAACGAGTGTGCTCCCTACCGTCACGCGACCGATCCATCGCGTATGTTGGTAATAATTCACAGTGAACTTTGTTATTTTTAAATAAAATGCAAACTATTTTGATCGCTGGCGCGCCCAAAATATTGCTTCGCGTGCCATTGATGGCACGCATGCCACTGGTTCACTATCCACAACGACCGTAAATGAAAGACATGCATCTTTTTCTATCTTCGTAATAACAGCATTACTCGTAAACGAGTTAGTGCACTTTTAACTTTTTTATAAATGCACTTTCAACTTAAGCTCCTAAACTGAAAGAAAGCAAATTTTTATTTTTCGTTTGGATAATTTGCAAAATTGTGAGCAAACACAAGTGAAATGCATTAACTGTAATTACTTTGGATAAAGGTGAATGTTTGTTTAGAATATCAAAATGCTTAGAATGTCAGTAGGATTGTAAATATTTGAAGAGGATAATTTCAATTCTAAAAAGATTTGTAAAGTTAAATTTGAAGCTAAATAAGCTTCACAAAGTTTAAAACTTTACAAAAAATACAGGTTAAAGATGCTATTCGAATTTTCGATATATCTATATATATAAAGGAGAAAAGCGACTCACTCACTCACTGACTAATCACTAATCACTAACTGACTGAGATCTCCGGAACTATTAAACCTACAGATTTGAAATTTGTTAAGTAGGATCCCTTCATGGAGTAGACATCAGCTAAGAACGGATTTAGCAAAAATCGCACCCAAGGGCCGTTATAGAAAATTATTTCCATTATTAAACTATTACATGTACAGTCTTGAAAAAAAAAACAACTTGGTAGACAGATTTCTTTCATAAAGTAGAGATTCCTTACATAATGATTTTTATGAAAATCGACCTCCAAGGGGCGTTGAGAGCGCTTAAGGGGCGTTATGCATAATTATTTCCATTTTTAAGCTATTAGACTTGCAGTCTTGAAATTTGGTAAAAGGATTCCTTTCATAGAATAGAGATCCGCTACAAGAGATGGGTTTTCTCGACATCGACTCCCAAGTGGCATTGTAGAGAATTAAAGGGCGTTACAGGCAATTATCTCCTTTTTTAAACTATTAGACGTAAAATCTCGAAATTGAGTAAGCAGATTCCCTTTTGTTGAGTAGATATCCCCTATAAGATGGGTTTTGTGAAAATCGCTTCCCAAGTGTCGTTGCGGGGGCTTAACGGGCGTTATAGATAATTATTTCCATTTTTAAAATATTAGACGTACAGTCTTGCAATTTAATCAGCGGATTCCTTTCACAGAGTACAGATACGCTACAAAATGGTTTTTGTAAAAACCGACTCCCCCAGGGGCGTTGTGGAGAATTAAGAGGCGTTACAGGCAATTATCTCCTTTTTTAAACTATTAGACGTAAAATCTTGAAATTGAGTAAGCAGATTCCATTCATTGAGTTAGAGATCTACTGTAAGATGGGTTTTGTGAAAATCGTTTCCTAAGTGTCGTTGCGGGGGCTTAAGGGGCGTTATAGATAATTATTTCCATTTTTGAAATATTAGACGTACAGTCTTGAAATTTGGTTAGCGGATTCCTTTCATAGAGTAGAGATCCGCTACAAAATAGTTTTTGGGGAAATTAATCACCAAGGGTCACTGAGGGGGATTAAGGTGCGTAATAGATAAATATTTCCGCTTTTTAAGTAATAGCCCCACCTGTTTGAAAATTAGATGGGATATTCCGCTCATGGAATATTGCTCCTTTTTTACAAAGAGTTTTGCGAAAACGGAACCCCAAAGGAGTGAGGTTGCGAGGGATTAAGGCGTGTTATAGAAAAATTTCTGCTTTTGAATTTAACCCATGTACTTGAAATTTGTTGAGCACGTTTCTTTAGTTGAAAAGAGTTCCACTAAGAATGGATTTTACGGAAATCAACTCCAGGGGAAGCGGGAAGAGTTATTGGGGCGTATTGATAGACAAAATTCCCGTTTTCGAACTGCTAAGACTATAATAATAAAATTTGGTTTGCATGCTCTTTTGTTGAATTGGAATCCGCTAAGAATGCTCTCAACGAGGTATTGATGATGAAAATTCCGTTTTTGCTCTGTTAGATTTAGACTTGAAATTTAGCACGTATATTTATTTTATGGAGTAGAGTACAACACAGAAAGTTGCTTTGGTGGAAATCCACTTGATTATTAGGTTAAGTGCGGGCAAAAATCTTTCTACTTCTATTTTAGATATAAATAGAAATTAGATATTTTAATTTATGCCCTTTTTATATCAAGAGGCGAGAGTTACAGCTATAAATTTATTTTTCAATACAGTCGAATTCTTAATGCTAGATATCATTAATTCATATATATGTGAACAGTATACATTTATACATCTTTAAATACCCAGTGAAGCGGGTGGGTAACATCTAGTATATATATATATATATATATATATATATATATATATATATATATATATATATATATATATATATATATATATATATATATATATATATATATGTGTGTGTGTGTGTGGGGAGCCCGAATAAATCTTCGAATAAAAATCAGACTCTTCAGAAGGCGGGATTTTAGATTGGCGAGGTGGTTTGTCTAGGGGTAAGTATTTAAGGGTGAGTGATGAATTAATTGAATCAAAGTCATTTAAACACAGATACTTCATTTAAGTAAAAAAGAATTTATTTAAAGTTAAAGGGAAATATTTACAAAAGGGGATATTTACAAAGAGAAAGACATGCAGGAATTAGGTTAATTAAAAGTTGAGTTATACCTTTAGAAGACGGGGAAATAAACCTTTATCATTATTGGACGTTAAGACTGGTGGTGCCGCGCAGGGCGCGAAAATACCGTAAAGACGCGACGTGTTGAACAAGCAGTGGTTAGTAGGCCTCTGCCGAAAAATTATTCAAGCCGGAGCTACGAAAGCTCACTAGATGGTGCTGCTTCGGAATGCAGTAATAAATAAAATTGAGATTTATGGTCCTCTGAAAAGGATATGACTCAACCTTTTAACAAAATGTTTCAAAGGGAAAATCCTACAAAATCACCCTCTCCTGACAGAGCTGGTCTCTCAGCTCTTACAAAATGTTGAGAGCTAAAGTACTTTAAATACAAACTATTTTTAGTTACAACTATAAATTTGATGATTATTGGATTGTGGATGCAATAAAGACAAATAATACGATTCTTAAAGATATTAAAATAAAATATTACAGATGAAAAGATGTATACCTAATATTCACAATTCCGGACCTAAAATAAAGCATATAAAAACAAAATATTCTATGTTGTGATCTACAATTAACATATTACATCCTACAATTAACTAAACCATAAAAAAAAAATCCTTCGCATCAATAGAAAGATAAAGAATAATACGAAAATATAATAAATGTTACAAGTGAATATAAAATGATTAATGGAAACGAGTGTTACCATAGAACATCTATTAATTTCTTAAGAGGGATATAATATGAGAAAAATTAAAAATAATAACTAATATAAAAAATTCAATTAAGCATAAAAATGTTTCATCAAATCCGCTGAGGTGGTGGTTGAGTTCGGTCCTTCGTGCTGACCAAACTTTTCCACTTCATACCTATCCTTGAATTAGCTTTTGTTACTTTGTAAGGGCCTAAGAACTTTGGTCTTAGTTTCAGTCCAGCTCCAAATTGGGTTCTCTGGATGGCTACTAAATCACCTTCTTTGTATAACGAAGCTTTCTTTCTTCTTCTGTTATACGTCTTTCTATTTTCAGACTGCAGGTCTTCGATGTTCTTTTTGCATCGTTTCTTAAAAATTCGCGTTGTTCTAGTAATTCTTTTGCCATTTCTTCTAGAAGTAAGTCTTTGATTAGGATGTCTTCCTTGTTACGCATTTTGATTCCCACTAATAGTTCGAATGGTGTCCATTTTGTACTGCAACTTATAGTACTATTTAGTATTCTCTGTAATCTGTCGACGTATTTGTACCATTTCGTTGAGTCGTCTAATGATAGTTTGGTGAGAACTGGAATCAAAGTTCGATGAATTCGTTCAACTTGTCCGTTTCTTCGAGGAACAGCTGTCGCTATTTGTAGAGATGTTGAATGTTCTCTTCATCACAGTAGTCATTGAATAATTTTGAAGTGAACGCTGAACCTCTATCAGAGATAATTCTGATGGGATTACCAAAGGTCTTCTGCTGTTGTTTTAGTTTTTCCGAGGGCACTTACAGCAGACACAGTTTTTACGGGATATAGCCAAATAAATTTGGTAAATGCGTCTACTACGGTGAAAATGTGTTGATAACTTTTGTTTGTGGAGGGTAAAGGACCAAGGAAGTCAACATGGTACGTACTTAAAGGAATGCTTTCCTTAGAAATAGGATTCAAAAACCCTTCCTTTTTGCCAGTTTTCTTATTAGCTAAGATACATGGAACACAATTAACTATTACTTTTTTAACGACGTTGGATAAATTTGGGATAAAAATTCCTGTTTCACAATTTCTTCTGTTTTTCCTACTGAGAAATGACCATTTTCGTGAATCAATTTAATTAGTTCAGCTTGCATTGCTTTAGGGGTTACAATTAGTTCTCGACCATTTAAGTACTTATAGAGTATACCATTTCGCTCAAAAATTCTTCTGATTCTTGCTTCTCTAGAAGTGATTTCAATGATTGGATGTTGTCATCTTCCTCTTGTGCTTTTTTAAGCTTTGAAGTCAATGTATCGTTGCATACCATCATTACGGGATATCGGCTAAGAGCATCAACGTGCTTCATACGACTTCCAGCTCTGTGCTCTATTTCATAATCGAATTCTTCTAATTGAAGCGCCCATCTGGCTATGCGAGTAATTAGCTCCTTTTTTGCATAGTATTCTGAAATGCTGAACAGTCAGTTACTATTTTAAAGTGTTGTCCTAAAAGATAAACATGAAACTTCTTTAATGCGTTGATAATTGCTAGTAACTCTAGTTCGTAGCTGTCATACTTTTCTTCTGCTGTATTTGTCTTTTTCGACATGTAGTAAACGGGATGTAACTTTCCATCTTCTGCTTCTTGTAACAAAATTGCGCCGAACCCTTGTTTACAGGCGTCTGTATGCAGTTCTGTTTTTCTTCCATACTTGTAAAGGTGCAAGATTGGGCCTTCGGACATGATTTTCTTCAATTTTTCAAATGCTTCTTTTTGTTGAGTCCCGAAAAACAAAAAAAAACAAAGAGGTTTTCTTTTCTTGTTAAATCGCTAAGTGGTTTAGCTATCTTTGAATAATCTTTGATGTACTTGCGGAAATATCCAGTTAAACCAAGAAAACTTTGTACTTGTTTTAATTTTTTGGTTCTGAAAATTTTCGGACAGCTAGTGTCTTCGTGGGAGATGGTTTAACAGTTCCGCTTTCTACAATGTGACCTAGAAATTCAGTTTTCTTTTTTTTAAGAATTGGCACTTCTTGAACTTAATTTCTAATCCGTATTTCTTTGCGACTTCAAAAATAATTTTAAGTTTTTCGAGTCCTTCCTGTTCGTTTTTCGCTGGAATGACGAGATCATCTAAATAACTGATTGCAATTCCTTTCCGAGTAAGATCTCTAAATATACTTGATACGTAGCGTTGGAAAACTCCTGGACTTGTGCTTAGTCCGAAAGGAACTGTGTTGAATTCAAATTGTCCATCTGGGACGATAAAGGATGTATACTTTCTGCAATCTTCGTCAACATCGACGTGAAAGAAACCATTGCGTAAATCTAATGTAGAATATACCTTTGCTTCTTGCAAAGTGTCTAAACATCTTCGATGATAGGTAACGGAAATTTATCTTTCACAAGCTTCTGATTCAATTTTCTGTAGTCAATGCACATTCTCGAAGATCCATCTTTCTTTTTACCATTACGATTGGACTTGCATATTCTGAAGAACTCGGACGTATAATGCCTTCGTTGAGCCATTCTTCTATCTGTTTGTTTACTTTTGTCTTTCTGTGAAAGCTAGTCGACGAGGGTGTTGACAGACTGGTTCTTCGTCTTTTAAAATAATTCTCATTGTGACGTCAGTAGATGCTGTTTTTTCTGGCTTGTAGTCTTGAATTAACTTTTCAAGTTCTTTCTTCATTTGATGATTTTCCACATGACGTAGATCTAGTTCTTCTTGAAGATTTTCAGCAGATATTTGCATAAGCTGTGCATGATTCTCATATTTGTTGAATTTAACTCATTCTTTAGTAAAACTTATCGATGCTTGTTCCAAAAAGATCTGATCCAATAACTACTTCGAATTTTAATTTATCAGTCGGTACAACATGCCAAGTTAACGAGTAATTTTTATCATCTATTTTGAACTTATGTTCAACGGAACCGATAGTTGTCACTTGTGCTTCACCAATACCTGTGAGAAGCATCTTGTTCTTCGATAATTTTGTTGGATCCATTATTCTTCTGCTTGTGTTATCTCGAAGCAAACTTACGGTACTACCACTGTCTATGAGCGCCGTGATTTTAACCTTTCCAAAAAATATCTCTTTACTACGTAAACCTTCCTTAACGATGAGTGTGCAAGTTTCTTTTGGAGGTTCTTTGAATTTCTGCGATTTTGAATAGTTCGTCTGAGCATGCTTGGAAGCATTGTGATTTGAGTGTTTCTGGTAATTTTTGTTGTAATACCCTTTCTGCGCGCTGTCTTGATATCTTTGAACAGATTCGTACTTCGTAACAGGGGCTTCGTAATGTTTGTTGTAATTCGTTGACGCTGGAAACTTCTTATCTTTCCTGTTATACTCGAATTTTCCTGGTGCTTCATGTCTGCGATTCTTTTCTGTGAATTTGAATTCTTGTTTCTTCACAAATGGACTGCTAGATTTTTGTTTCAGAGTCCTTTTAAAGTTTTCGAATTCTTCTAGTTTTTCTGCTAATTGAACTGGGGGGGGAGTTCATATTTGCCCATTCATCAAGATAATATTCTTTAAATTCAAAGGGAGTTTTTCGTTTTAGTTGATCTGTTATGATTAGATCTGATAATTTGTTGAAAGTATCTATCTTCAATCCATCTATCCATTCGTTAAAGTAAGTGTTTAACTCATGGTAAAAATCAATCCATGTTCTTTCAGGTGCTTTTTGATGAGTGACAAATATTTGTCGAAACTTTTCTGGAGTTAATTTAAAGCATTTCAGCAGTAAATCTTTAACGTGTTCGTAAGAGTTGGCTTTATCGTCAGGCTCTCTCGCTATGATGTGAGATACTTCCGTCGGTAATAAGCCTAACAGATGAGAAACCTAGTTTTCTTGATCAATATTTAATCTCTGCGCTTGACGTTCAAATAATTTAAGATAAAGACTGATGTCTTCTTTCAAATCAAAACGATGTATAAACTTTGAAACTTCTTTGACGAGAAATTTAGTATCACTTTCTTTGGATGTATCAGCGCCTAACTTGGATTGTGTTTGGATTCTTAACTTTTCCAACTCAAATTCATCTTTGCGTTTTTGCTCATCTAACCTCAATTGTTCGAAGCGTAATTTTTCTTCTCGTTCTTCAATGCGTAATTTTTCTTTTTGCTCTTAAATGCGTAATTTTTCTTTTGCTCTTCTATGCGTAAATTTTCTTCTCTGGCTTTGCGATTCTCAACAATCGTTGAATGTATGTTTTTGGTCAGTTCTTCGTCATAATTTTTACTACCAATAATTAGATCTTTGAGTGTGGCGATGGTCATAGATTTATCGAATTTTAATTTTAATTCCGTGGGTAAGACAAATAAATCTTCGCGTTGAACTTTGCCAAGATACGCCATTTTGAAATTTAAGTTTAGATAGTAACCAAAGGAATAAACAAAATTGTTACGCGTTCAAACAAAAAACAATGATGTTGCTATTGGCAATTCTCGTTTGCATTTACAAAAATTCTCAAGTTAAAATGATATTGCATCAAAATACACTAAATATACATTAAAATATTCAAATTCTATTCATTTAGAAATATTTTAAACCAGCAACGTAAAGACAATAGTGCGAGCTAAAATACGTAATGCTTAATTTAAAATAGTCAAATCATAAATTTCAACTAAAAACAAAACCTTTTTTTTTTTAAAACCATTTGATATATCAGTTCTCATTTCGTTATAATAAATGCAAAAGAATTTGAAAGAAAAATAAATTAATATATATCTCGTTTAGAAACAGTAATTAAATTTATTGTAATATGAAAAAGTTAATCATTTAAAGTTCTTTGCTGAAAAAAGCAAACAATTAGATGTTAGTCAATTAAAAAAATCTCATATATTTTTTATTACACCAATAAAAATAAAATCTTTTTAGGATCTCTTCAGAACATTCTAAGGATAAACACATGTTTCAATAGAAAGCATAATAATTCTCTGTCAAAAATGAACTCAAAATACTTATATATTGAATGATAAAATACAGCATTAAAAATAAGATTATACATGATCTTTCATCAATTCTAAAAAACATAGCATATTCTTTCAAAATATATTTCTGGAATACTCGTAAAAAATAATTAATTACTAAACAGCTGCAAGAGAAATGTTACACTATATGAGTCATCGAAATTATATGATTGCATCGAAACGGTAAATGTTTAGGAATGGGAAGACATTAATCTCTTAGTTCAAGGTCGATGACGTAACCCAAAAAATGAAAACTTTTCATACTTGAAATGCAATTCGTTAATAAATGAGATACAAATAAAAAACTTGAATATTACGTACGACTTACTTAATATTTTAAAAGATATACTTGTAGAAAATTTTAATTGATACGATTTCTATACACAAATAGAGAAATAGTATTTCAGAAAAACACACATGATATTTAAAAATATAAATTACTTCATGAAATCAACTACAACAATTTTTTCATGAGCAAATTGACGGTGACTCACGTATTCCTTTCTGAAGATTCCCTTTTTTTTCCTGTCGCAAGGAAAAATAAAAAAAACAGTACACACCTGATACAGTTGACGACGTGTGATTAATTACTTGAAAACAAACTTCAAAGGCTCCTGGATATGTTCACTGGACTTGAAACTCTTTTAGTTGTTGTACACGGCAGAAAATAACGTGGTTTTGGCGAGCGATCTTGTAAGATCTTGAGTTGTGACTTGTGACTCCGGGAGTCGTTTTATTCACCTAAATGTTAGTATGTTATGAGAGGCAATCCGCATTTTCGATTCAGTCCGCTTGTAAATTAGGCGTGCAGCCAAAAATGGTTTTTTTTAAAGAAGAAGAGAGTTAGAAGGTTATCAACTTATTATTTAGAGAAGATTTTCGAAATCAAATCCCAGGCGATCCCCCAATTATTTCTGTGGGAGTCCGAATTATCCGAGTGTTATCCGAATAAATCTTCGAATAAAAATCAGACTCTTCAGAAGGCGGGATTTTAGATTGGCGAGGTGGTTTGTCTAGGGGTAAGTATTTAAGGGTGAGTGATGAATTAATTGAATCAAAGTCATTTAAACACAGATACTTCATTTAAGTAAAAAAGAATTTATTTAAAGTTAAAGGAAATATTTACAAAAAAGGGATATTTACAAAGAGAAAGACATGCAGGAATTAGGTTAATTAAAAGTTTAGTTATACCCCTTTAGAAGACGGGGAAATAAACCTTTATCATTATTGGACATTAGGACTGGCGGTACCGCGCAGGGGGCGCGAAAATGCGGTAAAGACGTGACGTGTTGAACAAGCAGTGGTTAGTAGGCCTCTGCAGAAAAATAATTCAAGTCGGAGCTACGAAAGCTCACTAGATGGCGCTGCTTCGGAATGCAGTAATAAATCAAATTGATATTTATGGTCCTCTGAAAAGGATATGACTCAACCTTTTAACAAAATGTTTCAAAGGGAAAATCCTACATATATATATAAACAGCCAGTGAAACTCATTTTGCATTTTGATTTAAAATTACGATTCCAGAAACCTGCAAAGCTATAAAACATTGAAAGTAAGAACAAAAAGTTAATAAACGATTTGTAAATAGAAATAATTTTTAATGCAAAAGAGGAAAAATACTCTTCTCACCTTTTTTTGCTCATGAATTCCACGGCCCAACATCAAAATTTCTAAGAAAGCAATATCTTTGAAGCATCAATTTAAGGTGATCATAAAAATATTCTGGATATGATTTTAACTCACAGTTTAATATAAGGAAATTGAAATCTTTTAAAAGAAAAAAAATAATTATCGACACATCTAAGAAATCCAATGAACAGTTCCATCCTCGTTGCCAGGACTTTTGTATTCAAGAAAATGGTTCACTACAATAATGTTCTATATTCAGTGTCGATCACAAACATGTCTTTTACAATGAAAAGATTGGTTGAGGTTTTGCACACAGGAGGTGTTGAAGATGCTGCAAAAGACATTCCTTTCTCAAGAAGTGCATGACCTACGTTTTACAGCAGATATACAGGGTGTTCGGGTTTAAGGTACCCAAAAGTAACGGCTTATTATTACGGAACTACCAATCAGAATGTAATAAGCTGTTCATCCATGGATTGGAAAAATCTCCGAGATTTTTTGGGTCTAGCCCGATTGGCCGCACGTGCGCGCATTTTACACTGACTTCATTAGTAAAGATATAGACACCACAGTAAAAGATGCAGCGCGTATTTTGGTTAACGGAATTTAATCAGTCACACATGTACAGCGACGTGTTCACACAGAATGGAATGTCAGCTCTACGACATCAAAATTTATCCACCAATAAGAAGGAACCTTAAAGGAGACGGGAACTTTGGTACCTCAAACTGGCAAGTATCCTTAGGTTTTCGTTATAGAAGACACTGTTGATCGTGTGCGTGATTTATTTTGTAGGAGTCCTGATAAGTCTATTAGGCAAGCCAGTAACGACATTCCATTCTGGTCAAACACGTCCCTGTACACACGTGACGGATTTCAATTCCATCAACCAAAATACACACTACACCTTTTATTGAGGCGTCCACATCTTTACTTATGAAGTCAGTGTAAAAAGTTTACCATCTGCGATTGCCGGATAATGCACGCACGGGCTGCCGATCGAACTAGAACCAAAAAATCTCGGAGAGTTTTCCAATCCATAGATGAACAATTTATTGCATTCTGATGGGTAGTTCCGTTATAATAAGCCGTTACTTTTGGATACTCTAAGCCCGGACACACTGCATATGGAGTGATAGATTTATGGAAAATGTGCTGCACTACACAGCTGCAGTTGAGTGGTCATGGTAACAGACTTGTAATCTGGTGCCACTGAATACTAGCCATGTTGAGGGGACCGATGCACATTAAATCTATTGAGGGCCAATGTCTTCCCGTTGGTGTGGTTAGAGGGTTAGAAGGAGGGTGCCAGCTCAGGTGTTCGAAATTATTTAAAGTAGTCATAAGATTCATCCGCAGTTTTTCGAAGCTCAGTGGAGATTGGCACATCAGTTTTTCCTGTATTGGTTTCTTTTCTTTTCCTAGATATTGCGGACTTATTTATGATTGTGAGTATAATAGCTATACGCCCCTAGCTGTAAAATCCAAGACACGAGAAAATCTGATGATATCTTCTCTCTTGCCAGTGGCAGAGGAAGGAACCCCCTACTTGTCAATTCTGATTTCGATTCGTTTCTTTGGTGTTTTAGTCTTATTATTTTATGCTCTCTACTTGGGTTTTATGACCGTGGTAGCCTAATATGTTATGGTCCCGAGTTCGTGGCCGGTGTGTCATGAGTTTGAGCCTTAGTGCACTGAACACCCGCATGGAAGAGGGGCTAAAAAGTCATTGGGTTCCCAAGGATAAAGGATTTCCAAATAAATCGGAAGATTAAAAAAAACAGAGTTAACAGTAAGGAAAATCGAAATTTATTTTTGAAAATATACACAATTCTTATGAATCTTTACAAAAAAGTTGGTTGCGTCAATTCCCTTCCGAAATTAAAATAGCAACTCAACTATGCATAAAAAAAGGGGAATAGACACATGAGAGAGATATGCAGAAATTAGATTAATTGAAAGTTGAGTTATACCTTTAGAAGACGAGGAAATTAATTACCTTTCTCATGCTTGGATTGAAACCGCGCTGGGCGCGAAATGCGCAAAAAAAAAACGTGACGTGTTGAACCGGTGGGAGTAAGTAGGCTTCTGCCGAAAAATCATTCAAGCCGGCGCTCCGAAAACTCACCAGACGGCGCTGCTTCGGAATGCGGTAATAAACAAAATTGACATTAATAGTCCTCTGAAAAGGATATGACTCAACCTTTTACAAAATGTTTCAAACGGAAAATCCTACATATATATACATTCAGGAACATTGAAAATAGCGACCCAAGAAGAAAGCATCGGATTGAAATGAAATTTAATACACATAATGACACAGATGAGAGATTCACTTGATCTCAAAAACAAGACAATTAAACGAATACAGGGTGTGCAACGACACAAATACTGGGCAACTTCAATAGCGCGTTGGACCATCTCCAGGTGCAATACATGTCGCCACACGGTCCGGCATTGAGTTGATTAGACACCTTATGTTGTCTTGAGGTAGATGGGCCCACAAATCTTGAACAGCCAACTCTAAATCATATACAGAGTGACACGATGGCATCTGCCGTTTTAGCTGATCCCACCCATGCTCTACAGGGGACAAATAAGGGGAGCGCGCCGGCCATGGAAGAGTCTGAAAATGACGTAGGAAGTCTTGAGCAACTCTTGCTGTATGCGGACGAGCATTATCTTGCTGGAAAATTACCCCTGGGAGACCATTTAGGAAAAGTCCTACATGCGGTCGAAGAATATCATCAACGTAACGTTGGCCCGTTAAGGTTCCACGCATCACAATTAAAGTGGACCGGCTATCATAGGCTATGGCCCCCTGACCATTACACCAGCTGTGCGGGCAGTGTGACGTAGAACAGTGTGGGGGAATTGTACCGCTCACCAGGGCACCTCCACACCTGTACACTGTTATCATCTGTCCCCAAAACAAACCGGGATTCATCACTAAACACAACCTTTTGCCAATCTGTGACATTCCACATTGATCTGGCTTGGCACCACTGTAGACGCAGTTGCCTTGTTTGTGGAACAATTGCTACGCCTACGTCTACTCGTATCGTTGAACGAGTCACTGTGGGGTCCACAAGTTCTTGCCGCACGATCCTTCGATCCTCTCTCCTCGTGGTCTTCCTGGTCGCTCCAGACCCGGTTTTCCACGCGTGCGTACCTTCTCGTGTCCACTGCTCCCAACAATTTCTAACGGCACACTCCGAACGATCCACCTAGCCAGCAACGCGGCGCGTCGACCAGCCTGCAGTTTCATCCCGATGATCAGGCCTCTCTCAAACTCGCTGAACTGTGAGAAATGTCTTCTAGCACGTTTACCTGGCATGTTTCGCTTACCAAAGTCTTCCTACAATCGGCGGGTAATCGTCACGTTTATGAATCTTCGAATTTGCACTGGCTTATATAGCACCCTCTTCCTGATTGTAGCGCCACCTCGGCGTGTATGAACATGCGTATTGGGACACAACTTGGATCATTTGCATATCACATTACGCTGTACTTATTTGCAAAGTTTCGCGATTGTACTTCACTTCCTTCTTGGGTCGCTTTTTTCAATGTTCCTGAGTGTATATCATAATTCTATGATATTTCTGGGAATTGGTAGAACTAATTGTAAGACGTGGCGAATGTCCTGTAGCGAACCAAAGGATAGGGCATGGCCGGTGGTGAGGTTTTCCGTATGTTGATGTATGTTTTATGTAAAGATCGACGAGGCAGTCTGGTAGATTAGTAATCCAATTTATTGAATATCTTGAAACACCTAGGCATATTCATTACGATGAACATGGACGACACAACACACACAAAGAAACTACAACACACAACACAAAGCAGCCGACTACACGATTACAGAGAAACGAACAAAGAGAGAGGGCGAGATTTCCAGAGGCATCGGTTTTTATACTTGACGGTGAAGACCACGTGACATTTTTGTAATAAGAGCTCTGATTGGTTATAATTGCGGGAAAGGGATTTATGATGTAATAATATTAGTCGATTACGATTAAGATCAGGGTGTTAGTTTCGAACCAAATAATTAAAAGATTATTTCAATATTATTAAAAGAGTTAATTAAAAGGATTCTAGAGGGAATTATTATATATATATATATATATATATATATATATATATATATATATATATATTCTCTCTGTCACCCATCCGGTATAGCGTTGCTAACTACTATGCCGTAGGGACTGGGTTCGAATCCCGGAGAAGACAGGGATGTTTGTAAATGTATAGTGCCTTCGCGGCATGGGGGTACTCTAAACAGCCATGGAGTCGCAAGTCTTCTCGTGAGGTTGGTGAAAGGGGAATATAGAGTTGGGAGCCCTCTCTGACCACCCACAGAGCGTTCTCCCTCTAAATTGGTATGAAACCGAACCAAATCATACTGTCACCTGTATGGTGCTCAAAGCTACAGCTAATGACAGGCGTCACTTAGCCCTTTGCCTGGATAATTTCGTGGGCCTCGATCTGGCATTTGCCGATCAGGTGGCATTAGTAAAAACAACATATTCTCTTTCTCTCTATCTATATATCTTTCAGCGAACTCTAGATAGCATTCTAGAACGATAAGTGGTAACGAGACTGATCCGAAGTACTGCGCCTGCGCGAGTTCACGTGAGAAAATTCGATAATTGTATATCGAAGAGAGAGGTTGGTAAGTTCCGCTAGCGATCTAAGTATGGAGATTTTGTACTTGCCGATAGTAGATGTGATGAATGCCCTCCTGGCTCATTTTTGTGCTTTCTCTAAAAGTGTCAACTCGAGAGATTTTTTTTGTCTATTAAAATTTGTACAAAGATTAATTTAATTTTATATTGTGCGTGATCGTGATTCAATAAGCCACAAAAAGCCTCCTTGGGGTCTCATCATTGAGAAACCCACGGTATTACACTCTCTACATCTTTAATAAGTTACTGGCATCACTAAACTTTTTCAATTAGTTTTATTTGAGAAATGCGTTTATATGAAGAAGGCTTTATGCTGTAAACAGAGACATCTTTAGGCATAAGCCAACTTGGCCTGGGCCCAAGTCTTCGGCTGGAGTCTCGTCTTGTTCTTGATTCAGCCCCAATGATAATGATTCGAATAATTTTTATGGTCGATTGTTTTCCAGATATATTCTCCGAAATACTGAACTTCGAGACGTATGTCAACTGGCAACAGTGGTAAGACTGTTTTTAATGTGATGACCATCGTCCATGTCTAGGCCTAAGTCACTGTAGGTCTAGGCCAAGGGCTGGCGAACCTTTTTGGATCAACGTACCATTTTTTCTAAAAAAGTGTCTAATGACGTATAGGCGTGCCGTCAAATAATTTTGACTTGTGATTATTGGGAAAATAATAAAAATAAATACGAATAAAACACAAATTACTACTAAAAATACTTTTTGTGCGCTGTATAGCTATAAATGTTTTAGTTATTCATGTAATTCAAATTAAAGTAACATTAGTGTGACTTCTGTTGCTGCAGATAGGATGACAAATAACTTATATTAGAATGGTAAGGTGTTGCTTTTTGTAGAATACAAGCTGAGTTTGAGTCATCTGCCAAACGGTTTCATAGCAATTAATTATTTTTGCTGTGGTTCACTTCTTTTGACAAGAGGGTTTGTGATTTGTTTCAAAATACCGTTTTACAGATGATGTTCTGCATACCACTATTCCAGAACATAAAACACATGCTGCTTTGTCGCCTTTACTAATAAGCCCATGTTTCTCGGTCCACCGTATTTGAAATTCTCTGTTACACTTACTAACTTGCACTTTTTGTTCGTTTGCTGAACTATCCATATTAAACAACAGTTAAAAATCCTAAACTTTAAATACGACAGATAAACTTTAAAATACAATTGTGTCAAGGATAGAAAATAAATTACCAAATATTATAAGACAAAATGATACTTTGAAAATTATTACCTTTCTAACATAACTTGAAACAATGGGCTAACCACGAGGTCTATCCTCTCTAACTCGTTTTTTTTCCTGTCTAGACAAACTGGTACTTGAGATAGAACAGCTCCACTTCCCAAAATGAACGTCATTACGATATAGAATATAAATAGTGTGTGAGATAGAAAATAATTATTATGCGGACAATATTGCCATGTTAGTTCTGCTTGAATTCTAATCCTATATTCCTGAATTATCATCCGGAATTAGAATCGTTTAGTTATTAGAAGATTCCTCGTTGGCGAGGTTCTGAGGTTTCTTCTTATTAAAGATAAGTACCCATTATTTATTACTATTTGATTGTCTGGTCTACATATCGTGTAATCAGATTTAATGTTAAATTAATAAAAATGATTTATTTTGCTTATATGTTTGCATCCTTTCGAGTGCAATTTTTTAGACTTCTCAACTCCAATATTGCGTTCGGATACCCTCGGAAACCTAAACAACCATCGTGATCTCCACCTCAACCGACCCGAGGAACAGAGAGAGGTAACGCGATAAACTAATTTTATTATAATTAAATTATTTATTTTTAGATTGATCGAAATTTTGATGAATTTTGGGGAAGGAAAAAAGGCTAGAATATGGGTGACGAACCTTCATGGATCAATCCGCCATTTTTCTAGAAAAGAATTTAATTAAGTATAGACGCGCCGTCAAATAATTTTGACTGTGATTATTGGGAAAATAATATAAAAATTACTAAGAACACACAAAACTCTTTATTTACTACGAAAAAATACCCTTTGCACCAGTGGCGCACACAGGGGGGGGGTACGGAACTCCCCCCCCAAAGCCCTTGATTTTTTTTCCGATTGATCATAATTCTAAGTATATAGTACGTAAAATTTAATTAATTACTTGTTATTAATGATTAATTTTATTAATTAATGCCAATTAGTGATTCAAAAATTAGTTTTTTACTGTGTTTTGTTCCCGAAAATCGACAAAATCAAAAGGAGCATGATACAAGAATGGTGAACTTTCAACCCCGGACCCCCCACCTCCTTGAAAAATTCCTGTGTGCACCGCTGCTTTGCACAGTATAGTTGTAAATGTTTTAGTTATGCGTGTTATTCAAATTAACTTAACATTAGTGTGAGTTTTGTTGTTGCAGATTGGATGACAAATAACTCATGTTTGGATTGTAAGATGTTACTGTTAGTAGAATGCACGCTTAATTGGAGCAATCTGCCAATCGGATTTTAAGCAATTAATTATTTTTGCTGAGGTTTACTTTTTTGACAAGAGGATTTGCTATTTGTTTCAAAATGCCGTTTTACATACGATGTCCTGCATACCACTATTCCTGAACACACACCTTTACTAATAATGCCATATTTCTAGAATCACCACAAATTTGATATCCTCTTTTACACTTATATCTTGCCCTTTTTATTTCTTTACTGAACTAGCCATGCCAAATAACGCTTAAAAATCGTAAATATAACACAAATAAACTTTAAAATACATTTGATACAATGAAATTGACTATGCTATACGTAGACAAACTTTGTATCATAAGCAATCGTATTCCACGACGTAACTAAGGCAAAACAATAACAAACGAGTGTGCTCCCACCGCACCATGACAGATCACTCGCGTTTGTTCGTAATATTTCATCGTAAACTTTGTTATTTTGAAATAAAATGCAAACTATATATATTTTGATCGCTGGCGTATCCAAAATATTGTGTCAGTGGTTCGCCATCCCTCGACTAGGAGATCAGAAACTCTAATACCGATGTAAAATGGCTCACACATGCAAAATACTATAACGATTCAATAGTTTCACAACCATAAAGTGAGCAGAATGTTTCATTGTGTTACTCATTTTTATTTGATCAAACATTTTTTCCGGCATAAAATATGTGGCCGTGGTAGCCTAGTGGTCAAGGTATTGGATCGTTGTTGGATCGTCACGAATTTGAGCCCAGTACCACTAAAGACTCGCCGTGTAGGGGAGCGATGCACGTTAAATCTGTCGAGAGCTCGAACGTCCTACCATTGGAGTGGTGTGGTAGTTAGGAGAGAGGATGCATATCGGTATACTCTCAGATCGATATACAGCTCAGGTATATCATCCTCATCACATGAGCATGGTTCAAAATTATGAGGTCCTTTGCCAAAAGCTTTCGTGTAGCTGAACAGTGCGACGTTAATTTTCACTCACTCGGCATAAAATATGTTCCTTATTTCATTTCAAAAACTGCATACTAAACAAAATTTTAATTTTGTAAGAATATATTACGTACACAGTGAACACGAAATTAAGGGGAATGAAATATTTTTTCCGAGTTGAAAGAATTTCGTGTTAAAGGATATTGCAGAGAAATATACATATATTCAAAAAAATTAAGTTCATTAGAGTGCATTTTATTTACATAGATATGTATATATGCGTGTATTTAATTAATATCAATGAAACAAAAGCATTCACAAGAATTGAATGAAATTTAATACAAAATTTTAAAGTTTTTTGAAAAGCAAAACAAATGAGCAAAGCAAAGTTATTGAGCAAATTTGTTAAAAGCAAATTTATTGAGTCTGTGGAAAATAATCTGGTATTTTTCTTTGCATTGTCTTTTTTAGCATCAAAATGTTCGATGTCGTTCATTTTGTTATTATTTCCCCATTGGAATGTGCGTCTAAGAAATTGGGCATAGTTTTCAGGCAGTTCCACATTTCAAATGACGCGAGAACATGTGCTGCATTGTTCATTTCCTTTTCGTCGTCGAAATCTATATCAATGATATTTTTTGAGCTTTGAACAAAAATGTCATTGTCTGTCATAATTGGGGCTGTACATACATTATCAACATCTACTGCAACGAATTATTCAAATGATGTTATAGGACAACTCAATAATGCAGAAAAAAAGTGTGAAACCACCTCTCTGTCATTTCACAACCCTCTTAAATCTCTGGTATTTCCATATTTGTTCATTCCCAGAAGAGAAATCTTTTCACGTTAAGAGAAAAAAATTGCATTAAAATACATAGTAGTTTGTCGGGACCGTTGAATTATTTCTTGATAATCGATATTTTGTCATAAGCGTTTTCGCGTTAAACGTACTTCACTGTATTTTGAATATTACTGTATTTTATTGACACAATTATCTTAAGATATTTATTTAATTTTTATTTGAATATATATTTTAATTTCGTGACCAAATATTATTGGTTCATTGTCGTTTTTAATAGTGAATTTTAAATCAAATTATGTATTTTTTCTTAACAATTACTTTAAAAATTAATTTGCTTTTACTTGTAATAAATGCAAATACTTGTAATAAATTCAATGCTTTTACTTGTAATAAATTCAATGAGTTCTAATCCCAATTCTGCGTTTTCATTTTAATCGTATTTGACAAAGAAAGAATAATTTGAAAGCCTTAAAACGATGAAAATACTTTCCACTGCCTGGTATGGAAATTAGAAGAATTGAGTAATTTTTCAATTATCATTAGCGACATCAAATCTATATGTATTAGTGATAACATGTTGAGTAATCATAATTACTAAATTTTTCGGAAAAGTAAAGAAGGAAATTAAGGAAAATTTCCATTAGAGAATTTGATTATTATTTAGCGCTAGTAATCACACACACACATAGATGGCAGCACTATACAAGTAAGAAAAAGAGGAATTGAACGTTGATGTAACAAAAACCGCCGATTGGGAATTATGTATAATTGCAATCGCATTGTTTCAGATTAAATTTTAATATGTTCTAGTATTTTTTTCAATGACTCTTCTAACCAAATGTAGGATAAAACCTCTGAAAATTGAGTCCGATTATTGGAATAAAGTAGCTTACGACGGAAATTGATTTATACAATATTCTTATTCATACATGTACTTTTACCATACAGTTTTACTAAGTTTTAGTAAAGTGTTATCACGCACTATGAATATTAAACGCGTTAATTTCCCCAATACTGCTACGCAATCTCACGAATTAACGTGAGCACCGATTTCCTTTTTTTACACATAACGTATTTGTTCTGTTTCAGTGGCGTAACGTACACCCCGGTCACCCCTGCACCGCGGGGGGAGGGGGAGGGGCAGGACTCTAGGAGCCCCAAAGCTTGAGCGATGCCAATTGCGTAAGATCCGGCTACGGCTCAAAATCTGATTTTGCAGGGGGGCCAGAAAATTCTCCGTTAAGCCACTGTTCTGTTTGCCAGCTACAACAGTAGTGGTTTCCTAACAAACGAATCGTATTTCGCCTATTAGATGCGAGTATAAAACTTCTATTTATTCCTTTTTTCCCTTCTGCGTATTATTTAAAAGAATTATAAGACATTATTCCTTTCAAAAGTAGTAAATCTTCATTTGTAATATCACACTTTCTCTACTCTCTTCTTTCTGAGATCCACAATTGATTTTTTTGTACTTTCAAGATAAACACAAAATAAATAGACACTAGCTGCATGGCCCAGCGTTGCACGGGCTTCTTCAAGTGTATAGCTTTATGCCTTGGAAGATTCCCCTTCCCCTCTCAGTGTCAGCACTTCCTAGTGTGTGTGTGATTTCTATATTAATTAGGAGCGTAACTATTGCTGTATCAGCCGTATTAATGATACGGGGCCCCCAAGCTACAAGGGCCTAACATGTGTAACTATACTATCACTAACAGGGCTTTCTTTTCGGTAAAAGGACCCTGAAGGAGTTTTGATACGGGGTCACAACTCAGAGCTAGCTACGCCAGTGATATTAATGTCATTAAAATTCTCTTTTTCGAAGTTTCTTCAACGTCTTTGTTCCGTCGAACGGGTCTGTTTTCTTCCCGCTTTACCAGGCGTTGTACGGGCTTTTTCCGCGGGTACAACTTTGTCCCTATGGAAATTTTGCCTTTCTCTCTGGACGCCAGCACTTCAGTGTGTGTGTGAGAGAGCGATGTGAGTAATTTCTATATTTATGTCATTTAAATCCCATTTTCCGAAATTTCTTCCGCTTTTTCTCTTTGACGAAGACAGGTTTTGCCCCCCCGTTCAGCCCATCGTTGTACGGGCTTTTTCAAGTATAAAGCTCTTTTCTCCCCCGGGATAAGATCTCTTTTTTTCAAATTTCCATTTTCGATTAATAATTTACAAAGCTAATCCAGTTTTATTCACAAGAAAACAAACAATCTACGAATTAAATAATTTATTAATAATTAATTTTGAATTGACTCAACACACACACACGCAGTAAACACACGCAGTGGACTGTAATATTTTTAATCTTTCTCTCTACTCCGTACACAACCTCTCGGGTGAGTGTTACACTTACACTGACGTTTTTCTTTACAAGCCGCTAGAGGGCGCTGTTCAATAACAGAACTAACATACCGCCCCACATTGCTGGTTTAACCATGCAATCATTGTTACTAAATTAACATTCATATTGGTTACATCTAGAACACTTTACACATTCAACACTTGACAATTCTCAAGAAATACAATTACATAAATCATTATATAAATTCAAGATTTCACAAATAACAATATTTTTTTTATACAAATACAAAATCACTACTAACAATGAGTAAATTTACACACCACCAATGGTACACTATATGAAAAATTCAAATTATATTTAAGGATCTTCCATTGGTAAAACACAAATTTTTGATATGGCTCTTTTACATGTACTATACTGAGTTTTAATTTTCACTACACGCACTTTTTATCTTCGCCATAATACAATTCTACGATTCTACCTAATGCCCATTTATATGTTGGTAAATTTTCTTCAATTATTAAAACCAAGTCTCCAATTTTAACGTTATTCTTCTCAAACATCCATTTTCCTCTCTGTTGTAATTGATTCAAGTAATTACGACTCCAAAATTTCCACATTAATTGAACTATCTTAGTTATTTTTTGCCACTTTTTGAGATTACTCTCTTTACATTTTGTCAAATTAGGCTCTTCTAGCGAATTTAAAGACCTATTAATTAAAAAATGAGCTGGTGTAAGCACTTGGAAATCATCATAATTGTTTGATAGGGGGCAAAGCGGTCGAGAATTTAAAATTCCCTCAATTTGTACAGTGACCGTAAGTAGTTCCTCGTACGTTAAATTAATTCCATTCACAACTCTTTTTAAGTGATATTTACATGACTTTATGGCCGCTTCCCAAAGACCTCCAAAATTGGGCGACCTCGCAGGAATAAATTTCCACTCTATTCCTTCTGCTGCTAAGTAATTAGCTAATTTTTCGTCTGGTTTTCTGACTATTTCAAGGAGTTTTTAATTTCATTGCTAGCTCCGACGAAATTTTTACCATTGTCCGAAAAGAGTTTTGCACATTTGCCTCTTCGAGCCATAAACCTTTTCAACGCGGCAATGAATGCTTGCGATGTTAAATCTGATACTAACTCAATATGTACCGCTTTAAACACAAAACACACAAAAATACAAATATACACTTTAAACAAATTTCCTTTACGTTGTCCTTTATTTTTAATGAAAAAAAAAAGACCACAGAAGTCTACTCCTGAACAATTAAATGGATAATCAGTAATAAGTCTCTCTTTTGGCAAATTACCCATAATTTGAGTTGACACAATTGGTTTCGCTTTAAAACATACAATACATTTATATACAATTTTTCTGCACATTGACCTACCATTCAACGGCCAAAATTTTTCCCGAATATGATTCAGTAAAGATACAGTTGCCACATGTAAATATTTCTTATGAAAATATTCTATTATTATTAAAGTTAATCTATTGTTTTTGGTAAAATTATCTGGTGCTTTTTATCGAAACTTAACTCTAAGTTACACAATCGTCCTCCTACTCTTAAGACACCGTTGTCATCTAAAAGGGATTCAATGTCTTTAACTTACTGTTTGGTAGCACACTTCCCTTACTTTTAAGATGGTTAATATCACTGGAAAATTCTTGCTCTTGCACCTTTGTTATAAGATATGTTTCAGCTTTCACAAATTCTTTTGTTGTGAGTGGACCAGCCACTTTATTTATTCCCTTTAAATTTTCCACGAACCTGAAAATAAAACTTAATACACGTAAAATAGTTATATAATTATTGCTTAGATTAAGAAGGTCGTTTAAAAAATCATTAACATGAATATTAAGCACCGATTGAAAGTTTTCAATTTGTTCATTAACACAGTTTTCAGTTCTGAATTATATTCATCTAGCTTCTCTCTACAGTTTATAGTTCGATTTGGATAGTCATCACCTGAAAGAAATGTTGGTCCATTAAACCATAAGTTTTGTTGCAAAAGTTTCTCAGGATCGACTCCTCGGGAGACTAAGTCTGCGGGATTTTGATCAGATGGTACGTGTCTCCATAACTGATTAGGATAGAGTTCTTGTATCTTGGCAACCTATTTTGAACAAAGGTCTTTAAGTCCATCGGTTCCTTTCGAAGCCACGCCAAGACGATCATTGAATCCGACCAAAGATATACTTCAGCAGTTTCTAGTTGTAAAGCAGCTACAACTCTTTTCACAAGTTTTGCCAATAGCACTGCAGCACACAATTCAAGTCTGGGAATTGTCAGGCTTTTAATAGGCGCTACTCTCGATTTGCTTGTGATTAACCGAACTAAAGTTTCACTCTTCAAATTTTTAGATTTGCAGTAAACTGCTGCACCATAGCACCGCTCTGAGGCATCAGCAAAGCCATGGATCTCAATAACTTCTGGAAAGAGACAAGAATACGCCTTGGTATCTCTATATTGTTGATATTCTCTAAGGATACTAGGAATTGTTGCCATTATCGATATTCTTCAGCTGGCAGAAGGTCATTCCATTCAATTTGCTTCTCCACAAACGCTGGAGGAAAATCTTTGCTTTGGAAATTACTGGTGCCATCAGTCCAACAGGATCAAAGATCTTGGCAATAGTAGACAAGACGTCTCTTTTAGTATACGAACTGTCCAAACAGACTTTCACTTTAATCAAAAGGCAATCTAGGTTCGGTTTCCACGACACTCCTAACGTTTTCGTCTCTGTTAAAGTTGCAAAATTGTAATTCTGTTCGGGATCCGGTGACAATTTCTCGTGATTGGCGCAAAGTTTATGCAACTCCATTCCAGCACTTTTCAAAATTCCTTTTTAATTGTTGTCTGAGAACAATTGCCTCATCTAACGTTGCAGCACCACAAAGGACATCGTCCATATACAAATTGTTCCGTAAAACGGAAGCTGCTATAGGGAAGTTAGCCTCTTCATCCATCGACAATTGGGTTAAAGTTCTCTGTGCTAAGTAGGGAGCACTTACAGTGCCATAGGTAACAGTCGAAAGTTCGTAAATTTTGGGTGATTCATGTTCACTTTCACACCAAACGATTCTCTGCAGATTACGCTGTTTAGGGTTAATTAATATAGTTCGATACATCATTTTAATGTCTGCTGTAAATGCATACGTGTAAGTTCTGAACCTGAGCATTTGCGCATACAAGTCCCTCTTGTATCACTCCTCCATTATATTGAATGTCATTTAAAGATATTCCATTATCAGTTAACGAAGAACAGTTAAAGACAACTCTAAGTTTTGTTGTGGACTTTTCTGGACGATAAATTCCATGATGGGTAGCGTAATATGTTATATCTGGATCAGTTTCGTTAGTCACTTCCTTCATGTGACCCAGTCTTTCATAATCTCTTAAAAATTCACGATATAAATTTAAATAATTTTTATCTCTAGCTAAGCGATTCCACAGCGATCCAAGTCGTTTGAGGGCTATGTCTTTCGAATTACCCAAACACGAGGGTTCCTTTTTTAAGAGCATAGATACTACATATTTACCTTCTTTAGTTCTAAAATGAGTATTCGCGTAATGTTCCTCACAAATTAGCCTTTCTTTATTTTTAACTATCGGTTTCTCAATCTCCTCTAATTTCCAAAATTTTTCTAAATTTTTATTCAAATCCTCATCACGAATCAAACCGCAGTGAACCTTAGTTTCATTTATTGAATCTAAATTACCCGTTACTATATAACCAAATACGCTGTTGACTAACAATAATTGCGAATCTTTTATTTTAATTCTTTCCGGTTTCAATAACTCATAAAATATATTTGCACCTAATAATAAATCAATTTTGCCGGGAACATTAAATTTAGAATCCGCTAATTCCACAAATTTATAAAAATCAGAATTTATTTCTAACGCTTTCTGCGGAATAAAATCAGTGATTTTTTTAACTACGAGCATATCCAATTCCCTTTCGAAAGATTTATTTTGATTAGAAATCACCACTTTAACACACCCATTTACTACCATAAAAGCATCATTTAAACACGAGATTAATGTATTTATTCTTTCGGTCTTAAGTCGTAATTTATTCGCGCACTCATTTGAAATTAGACAAAGTTTCACTTCCCGAGTCTAACAAGGCTCTAAATGTCTGCCATTCTGAATATTTATCTTTCACTAGAATTAAAGCAGTACTCAAAAGGCATTTGTTTTTAAAACACGCCGTTGCCACGATCTGTGTTTCGTCTTTCGGAACGAAAGAACTCAAGGCGAATCGGGGTTCCTGGTTAACGTCTGTCATCGTCTCAAGGGGAAGAAGGAATTCCCTTTCCTTTCTCTGGGGTAATATAATAGTTTGTTAGATAATGATATTAGATGGGGTAATATAATAGTTTGTGTTTGGGGTAATATAATAGTTTTTCGAGCAGAAACAATTTTTTGATCTACATCTACTAACGCTGCATTGAGGTGAAAAACATTTAAAACAAAGTCTATTATTTTTAACAAATTCTACTCTTTCGTTTACAGAAAACATTTTTAAATTGTGGGCAAAATTGTAAAGCATGATTATTTTTACACAATACACATTTATCATTTTTTAACTCGGAAAAAAAAAATACATTCGATGCATCTCGCGGTATTTTAGCATTAAATTTGTTTTGTTTATTATAATTAAAACGCTTGGAATTTTCACAAAAAAGGGCTTAGAAAATATCTCATTCTTAATTTTGCCTTTCGATGACAAATATATATCACACTCACGCCCTAACTCTTGTGGTTTAAAATATTTCTCTCCCTGTTTTATATTCATGTAAAACATTAATTCTCTCTGTCGAGTGTGTTCATTATTTTATCCGATACAATTAACTCACACAATGATTTAAAATCATTCACATTGCGCAGCTGACAATAATACTCAAATGTCGCGCATAATCGTGATGCAAATTGCACATAACTCTCTGAACTTAATTTTTTGCGCTTTCTGAAATCTATTATAGCATTCTTGTGGTGTGGGAGAAAATTCTTTTAATACTAAATCTTTAAGCTTACTATAATTATTTAACTCTTCTTCGGAAACATGAACAAGTAAATTATTAACTCTCTCACCTAGAATATTTAAAAGAATTTCGCATTTAAATTGTTCGGGAACCTCTTTTATTTTGAATGCTTTTTCAAGCGACTGGAAAAATAAATTATATGACTCCACTCTTTGAAGGTACGGGTATTGTTAAAGTTTTCACGGACTTTAACAAAGTCTCAACATTAATATTGGCGGCAGTTTCACAAACACTCGATTTTGAATATCGGAATTTTCAATTAAATTCTTCTGGATATTTGCAAGCTCTAATTGTTTTTGCAATTGCGCTAATTTGATTCGTTCAAATTCTAATTTAATTTCACTATCCAATCTCTTATTTTTAATTTCCGCCAAAGCATAATCGATTGCAGATTGAACTAACTCTTTATCATTTTTGTAAGCGTCACTATTTACAATTAAGTTTTTAAGCCAGCGATTTTTTGCTCCTTCTGGTACAGTTAAATTTAACTCTTCCGCAACGATTTTTAACTCATCTTTCCCTAATTTATTTAAAGACATATTTATGAATTAAGGACACTAATAGAAGGATCAATTAATTGCACCTACCTCCTCAGATCGCTGTTTCACGCTGCTCGCTAAAGTCAATCGTTCTCTATTCACACTTTGGCAATCACTTTTATATTTTTTTTTTCACTGTGAATTTTGATAATCACGGTTTCACAAATTCTCATATCCATAAGGTCGTTTTCCTCCGGTGAGGTGGACCATGAATTGACTCAACACACACACACACAGTAAACACACGCAGTGGACTGTAATATTTTTAATCTTTCTCTCTACTCCGTACACAACCTCTCGGAGTGAGTGTTACACTTACACTGACGTTTTTCTTTACAAGCCGCTAGAGGGCGCTGTTCAATAACAGAACTAACAAATTTATTAAACAATTTTGTAATAAATAATAGAAAACCATACAGGTTTAACTTTTTTTTAAAAAAATATTAATATATATCCATTTTTGGTAAATAATGAATCAAAAAATTCATACAGATAGCTATTGAAACGACTGCTTATTTTTGGATGCGTGTTCTTAAATTCATACGTAAACAGACGTATCTATTTATGTAAGACTATCTTTACAAGAAACGGTAAACGCAAAAACGCGCCGAAGATGGGAAAAGATCCGAGGAATCCATTTTGACCATTTAATTTCTTAAATTACAATTATTTGAAAAGATATTAATTAAAAACGATAAAAAGCACAATTCGTTTGCGTTGTTGTAACAATGAAGACGAGGCCAGTTTGGCTAAAAATCGATTTTCGAACCCAAATTACGTAATTTTTATAACAATAACGTTGTTACAACAATGCAGGTGAATATTGATTTGAATATTTTAAATATTTTTAATTAATCTCTTTCCAACTAATTGCAATATCGGAATATAAATGATCAAAACGGCTTCCCCTCGGATTATTTCCTATCTTTTGGTACCTTTGGCGAGATTCAGTGTGGTGCGGTTCGTGAGAAGATAGACACCCATAGATAGAAAGAAAGAAACGTTGGCTTATCTTAGAATTTTAGTAGTGTAGATCAGGGGTAGACAGACTTTTTCAGGGTACGGGCTACTTCTAATGTTTTGAAGGTATTGCGATTCACCCAATGGCGCAGTTGTAGTGAGCTTAAAGAAAGTATACAATACAGTCGGATTCCATTTTACAAACCTCTATTTTACGAATTTCTCTATTTAGCAAACTTTTTCCTGGAACCAAGAGCATTTTACAATTTTCTTCGTAAAATAATCTCCAGATAGTGAAGCCCATTTTCTATTCAACGAAATTTTCTTTTGGGATTCAATTTTTTCCCTCCTTATTTTGTAAAATACCGTATTTGCTCAAATCTAAGCCGTACTTTTTTCCTAATGTTAATGCTACTGAAAATTGGGCACGGCTTAGAATGAAAGGGGAAAAATTGTTGGATGGGGTATTTAGAGCAATTACAGCTTCATGCATGTATTTAGAGAGAAGTTTATAATACTGATAAAACAACTAATTATTCACTTATTATTAGTTTCCCTTTAAAATTTATTTTTATTTTGTAAAATTGGATATCAATAAACCATTTTAGACTATTTTAAAATTTTCACAAAATCTTGTTGAGAATTTGGTGTGCGGCTTAGATTCGAATCAATACGATATTTCTAGATCTTCATATGATGGATTGATTACTAGGTCTTAGTCAGTGGCGTAACGGAGAACATTTGGACCCCCTGCAAAGTCAGGTTTTGGGCCCCCACGTTGAATTTTACAAAGGGTTAGGCACTTGTGTCCCCTTAGAACCCTGCCCCCCCCCGCGATGAGGGGGTTGCGGGGGTATACGTTACGCCACTGGTCTTAGTGAATGCGGTCACTCCAAAATATCTTGGTGGTCTACAGATCGATCGTGATCAACTTAATGCCCACCCCGGGTGTAGAAAAAACTTTTATTATTTTAGATACTACGTATTCCTCAATTTTAAAGTATACCACGAGCATGCGCAACGAGAACACAAATAGTGAGTAATTGGGTGGGGCATAAAAGATTATAGCTGTATAATCTAGTACATATTACACGACACATATGGTCGGTCTAATTATCAGACTGCGTAACTCCATCTGGTATGTTAATTTGATACAGTAGGGCTAGGCGTCAAGTTGTTGTTTATGTTCGCCAAGATAGGCAATAATATTACAACATGGATTACTTTGATATTTTTATCGTGCAATATTGTTACAAATTTTGTGTAATGAACACTTAAAAAGTTGTAAATAATTTAGATCTGGAAGTGTAATACATTAATATTATTTTCTGTTGTATTTACTTTATGTTAAAATCTTGCCACCCCCTCTCCCCTCGAAATTTAGTTTTATTATGAAATTAAAAAAAATAGTGATTATACTGATCGAAGGAATAAATTAAAAGCGGAGGCGCACTGAGGCATGGCGTAGACAAAACAAAAGGAAAACGCTAGGCCGTCATCTTGGATTTCATGCAACCCGACAACAACCACTGCTTGGAGCGATTAAGGAATCGCGCCAAAAAGCGCTTGGCGCGTTGCACTCCTATATCAAATCAATTGCTCCGGTGGAGTTACGCAGTCTGATAATTAGGCCGACGATATACGGAATCGTATATTCGTATATGTTACCATTACTATTATATATTGTACCAATAGGGGGGAGGGTCGGACTTCACCCCCTATTGTGCTAATTTTATATCATCAACACCTTCAGGCACATTTAATTTTAGAATGAGTTTAATGAGACAAATGTACCCCATCACACTTTTCCACATCTTTTTTTTTTTTTAAATCAGGAATCAGATTGCTTGTTTAAGGTATCCGACTATGTTCGGACACGTGATTTTAAAAAAGCGCTGTAATAGGTAATTTTCATGATATTTAGTGTCACTTAGATACATGTATAAAAGTGTTTTAAGGACATTTTGACAAAAAAAAATTATTTCAATACAATATTTCGGCAAAAAATTAACTTAGAATAACCTTTTTTCAAAATGTTCTCTTTTTGTGAAAAATGCTTCTATTATAATAATATTTTGCCTGTATATAGCTCAAACCTCTGTTCAGAGGCTCAAGTATGATTTTTTGAAAAATTCACATTATTTTCAGAGTTACAACCAATTGAAATAACTATCAGCGTTTTTTTCTTAAAATTTCTCCCTGTTGTTGTAAAACATGGATAAACCCACTTCTAAGTTACATATTTCAAAAATTCTAAGTTGAGCCTGTGTAGAGAGGTCTGAGCTATATACAGGCAAAATACACTCTGTCGCAAAAAATATATGCACCCAGAAGAAATTGAGCTACATTCACGAAATTTGGTATGCATGTAGTGTATATGAAAATAAACAAATGATTAAAAATTCAGAACAAAATATCATTTTATTAAGCGGTTACAGCTTGCAAAAGGTTAAAAATCAGTAAGTAGTAAAGCCACCTCTGGCAGCTATACAAGCCGAAATTCCGCGTGGCATCGATTCAATTAGATCACTTATTACTCCCTGTGGAAGATCCTGCCATAGTCTTTGCATCTGCGCAGTTAATTCTCCTGTATCTCGGGACGGCTGCAGTTGCCTTCCCAGCGCGTCCCAGACATCCTCTATTGGCGAAAGATCTGGTGACCTGGCAGGCCATGGTAGGACGCCATATCCTTGAAGACATTGTTGGGAGAGTCGCGCAGTATGTGGACGAGCATTATCCTGTTGATAAATGGCACCTGGGCGACTTGATAGCATGGGTAGCACAATCGGCGTTAAAATATCGTCCACGTATCTGCGAGCTGTCAAAGTGCCTTGAAGGACCACTAAAGATGATCGTGTGTCCCAAGAAATTGCTCCCCACACTGTCACACCTTGTGAAATTGCTGTATGCCGCTCAACAATAAATGCCGGATCGGACCTCCAGACACGTGTGCGGTGGTCATCAGCACTGAGACTGAATCGGATTCATCACTGAAGATGACACGTCTCCAGTCTGTCACACTCCAAGTTGCCCGAGGTCGGCAAAAATCCAGTCGACACTGCCTATGATGTGGGGTCAGTGGTAAGCGTCTTAGCGGACGTCGGCTCCTCAAGCCAACTTCGGTCAGTCGTCTCCTTATGGTTTCTCTTGATGGCACTGGATGTCTGGAAGGAGGTAAGTGGCGTTGAATCGATGCTAGCGACGTTGTTGGTGCCGAAGTGGCCACTCTTCTGATTGCACGATCCTCGCGATCATTTGTGTTCCTGGGACGTCCTGACCCTCCCGCGACGGTACACTCTACCTTCTGTGATCCACTGTTGCCAACACCGAGCAACTACCATATCGCTCCGACCGAGGTGGCGGCCGATACGTCTATTCGACCAACCTGCTTCTCTGAGGCCTATTATACGGCCCCTATCAAAGTCCGTCAGCTGCTCGTTCTGCCGCCGGTTACATCTTAAAGGCATCCTAAGTCTCAATATCGTCTATCAAAGTCATCAGATTCGTTTGGATAGCCGTACGGCGCTCGTACTCATGCTTTTAAACTCTCCCAGTTGCGCAACTAATATGCGCATAGCACACTTAGCCTTGTCTCATTGGCTTCGAAATTTTAATCATTTGCATATCTCTTACCAGACTACATTCTTGCCGAGTTTCGTGATTTTAGCTTGATTTCTTCTGGGTGCATATATTTTTTTGCGACAGAGTGTATTATTATAATAGAAGCATTTTCACAAAGCAGAATGGGATAGCAGAATAAATTGAATTTAGGCTCAATTTTCTTAAAATCCTGAAATCTTATTTTAATCTGGTCCTCCAAACTTACATTATTAGTAAAAAAACGCTTTCAGGTACTTTTTTTCTTAATAGGGAAAAATAAAAGATGAATCTTTGATTGCGTATGAGAAAGAAATCTCGGTTCATTTTCTGACTGTCTTGGCGGACCTCTAATTGCCCAGCCCTGCTCTACGTGTTTTTTAAAGTATACCTATTCCCAAAAGAGAGATTTTTGTATAACCACTGGTAACTCTAGAAGTAGAATAGTAACGCGCGCGTGGCATCAAAGCCGTAATCAGTGATGTTTCATTGCAGCACATTATTCTTGTCCCGATTCCACTCAAGACCCAAGAATAGAGAAGCTAACAAATCTGCCGAGACTCAAAGTCGACACGTTGGAGTATATTGGAGAGGGGACTGCAGGCTCAAATTGTGGCAATTCATTGTAGTTAAAAGTTATAAGGAGAGTTTCCCAGAGCAGGATTTACGCTCATTTCGGGCCCTGGGTGCAGAAGATCTACATGCCCCCTTGGCACAGGTGGATCGAAGTTTATAATAAAAAAAAAACTGGTAAGTCCAACTTATCTGGGTCCTTCCGGGCCCCTGGATGCCCGCCCGAAGCACCCAATGGATTAACTGGCATTGGTGTTAACTGTGATTAGTGTCAACTGTGAACTGTGTCGAGTAGAAATAGGAATCCGGAAGGGTTTCTTTAGAGCAATGGTTCTTAAACTTTCGATCGCCGTTGCCCCCCTTTATGTATCAGTCAGTCATCGCGAACCCTCCAGATTTTTAACAACTATTCTTGACTCCTAAAATATGATTCAATGATTTAAAGGTTTCTGAATAGTCCTAAGACTACCTCTGTGATATTTATACAGACTGTTTAAAAACTTTTTTTTTATTCTTTAAGAAAATAATATTGATCTAATTATATATTTTATATAAATATTACAAAACACTTGTTGCAAATAAATAAATAATGTCGGCGTAAAATAAAAAAAATAATGCAGGCGAAATTCGATTAAGAAATTGAGATGGATTCAATCGTTAACGTAATGGTGCATGCACTATATGTGAATTCAGTTCTTAATTTTCACTGGCATTTGATAAATCTTTATACATGTGGGCTTCTGCTATATTGAATATTTTTAATTGAAATACATGTTCTAGTAATCATTTTTATTGGGGATCATTTAGAAATTTAATCTAGGATGACACATCTTTCAACTTTTCCACGAGGTCTTTTAGAGTCTGTGAAAGAAAGAAATCTCAACATGAAATGAGAGACCTTTAAGGGCCCGAGAAAGGGGGTCCTCAAGCCTCCCCCCGCTCCACCCCTGGAGGTCCGCGATCCACAGTTTAAGAACCATTGCTTTAAAGCAGCGATACTCAACCGGCAACCCACTGAGCCTTTTTAAGTGGCCCGGTCATGGCCCATTGCTCTGAAAAATTCATTTGTTAGTAAAAATTTGGTGGGAAATTCTTCGTTAAAAAATTAAATGTATCAATTTTGATGTTTGCTGTCCATGTCGAATGCGTGCGAATTGATATTTTTTTTCTGATTAGTGATAATAGACAACAGTGAATCATTTTATGAGTGGAACTAATTTTTAACTATCTTTCGCATTTTGCAAGCGAAAAATATTCGCAGAGAATTGGTTATTTCAAGATGATTGCGTAGTTAACTATTTTATAATGAAAAACTAGCATGGATCAGTAATTGTTCGATTTGTCACAAAAGTGCAGTATTTAAAAAATACCAATAAACAGGAATCGTTCTCAATGATATTTTTCCTTGATCTCTTTCAAGAGGTGATAAATAGGCTTTCTTGAATAACCTTTCCAACAGCAACAAAGTGTTTTGTCAGTGGTAATGTCACAGCGGTAACAAAGACATCCTATGAAATTTGTTATATTATTATTGGTAATCATATATGAAACCGTTTACTGATGCCGAAATTGTGAAGGGGTGATTCTTAAATGTTTCCAATTTAGAAAAATTCAGTGACAAAAATAAAAAAAATATATAAAAAATGATAATTAAAAAAGCAAAATATGAGTTTTAACATTTTAATCAATTTTCCACATTTTAAATTTTCTGTTATCTTGGTCTTAAAGCATTTCTCTCTCCCCCCTCCCCCTTCTCCATTAATCCTCATGTTGCGTCCCGCGTGAAATAGTCATCATATGTATCCGGCCCACGTGAAAAAACAAACATATACATGTGGCCCGGAAGAAAAAAAGGTTGAGTATCCATGCTTTAGAAGCTTCCGCAATTTCCATTGCAAACGATTCAATTAAATATTACTGCAAATGACACCTTTGAGCAGCTCAAGTACTTTAGCTTGTGAGCTGATCAAAGCATTCGTTTCTCACAACGTTTGTTGCACTACAAGCAAAATTTGGTAATGGCGATGGAGATCACTTTTTTTTACGAGGACGACATACACTGTGACATCTTCGATGGGAGTGAACTCCCATCTTCCGATTCACAATAGGTTTTATGGTTCACCAGCTGGTCAAGGACAAGAACGACACCCATCGATTGTCCTTGGATTGTTGTGATCAACCAGCTGGGGAGTGACCAGTGCACGTGGCCATGGGGCCATTGTTTATTGTCTGAACTCAGGGAGTGGAGGCGGCAGACGGGTCGCCATAATGGTCTTCGGCGCCCCTTTGACAATAAGCAAAGCGTATCTCAAAATAATCATGTCATCTTTTCTAGGGTTTTGTGAATGGAATACTAGAAACAGGTGGCGTGATGGACAAGTGTGTCCAGATGTGGACAAGGAACTATGGCGCCTTGGGCCAGACAGCTCGGGTGTGTTTTGGCGTGTTATGAGCCAATAGGAAGAAGGAGGAGGTCAAGAGAGACTTTGGTAACCTGTGAATAAGAAGGAGCGAGGGGCGTGTTGTGAACACACCCCTGGTGTTTAAAAGGGTTCTTTTTCAGGAGACGAAGGAGACCGGAGAAAAAAAGAGAACGAGCAAAAGAAGAAAAAGAGCTCGAAAAAGAGAAGGGCTGATCGATTGAGGAAGCGGAGAGGAGAATCCCAGAGTTTTTTGCTCGGTGATGCTGACCAGGAATCCGAAACGCGAATGAGTAAAAACGCCTTGCGGACTGGACGGAGACAAGCTGTGGAGTGAGCGACCCCAAAACGGGGTCTCCATACTGGCTTGGCATGGAAATTATCAACTTCTTAATCTAACTTAAATCAATTTTCCTATTGGAGAAAAAAATTAAAAGTATTTTTTTACTCCCACAACCTTGCTGTGATGTATTATTTTCACGCTACCATCTGACGACGTTACAACACACACACACACCTTACCCCTCTCTCTTTCACGCTCTTATATAATTTAAATTAATTTTGCCTGACATATTTAAAATAAATATGGTGGATCTTACAATCAAGGAGAACTTAACTATAATACCGGGTGAAGAGTTCATTTAATGAACATAATTAAGCACTAAATGGCCGGCTGGGTGGTCTAGCTGGTTTGTCGCTGGCCTTCTGTACCTAAAGTGGCGGGTTCGACCCCGGCCCAAGTCGGTAGATTTTCATGACGCAGAAAATCGACAACGGCCATGTCGTGTGATTATACGACATAAAAAAAATCCCTCGAGTGCCTGTTTTGCTTGGGTGCTCTCCTAAGACATTTCGCAGCACGCGAGCTCAAGTGTCTCCCTCTGTGGAGGAAACTGGGCGTCTAAATTACTTGCGTTAATTGGTAACACTAAAAAGTGATATCAGCTCCTGGGGTATGTACGAGGTCTGCAATGGTTAAATACCAATGCACGTCCTCATTACAGAAATAGAAAATTTCTCGCATGAAATTTTTTTTTCAACCGAGAATTTTGGTTTCTTATTATAAAATTAAATTAAATATAAAATATTCTGATTTTTGCACATTTCTGAGTTATGAGATGCTTAAAAAATGTCTGTTTTCAAATGAATGTGGTAATCATTTGATACAATATGAAATCTTCTATATTGCTCATTTTAATAACTTTCATTTCTAAAAAAATTTAATAAATTTAAAAAATGCATATTATTAGAATAGGGGATTTTTTTGTTCAATACTCCTTAATTCAAAGTTTAATGGTGTTACTTTGAATGCAAATTCGAATTAAAGTGAAAATCGTTTAACATGAAACTGAGGGGACTGAAATATTTTTTCATGTTAAAAGAATTTCATGTTAATGTATATAGCAAAAAAACCCATATATTCAAGAAAATTAAGTTTATTGGAATATATTTTATTTTTATATAGATATTTGTACATATGAATGTATATAATAAAAATCAATGAAAGAAAAACATTCGCAAGAACTTAATGAAATTTAACACAAAATTTATTGAGGTTTTTTTGAAAAACTAAACATTTATTGTGAGTTTTTGGGAAAATATCTGATGTTTTTCTTTGCATTGTTTTTTAGCATCAAATTGTCAACAAATTGTTCGATGTCATCCATTTTGTTATTTGTCTAAATAACTGCGCATATTTTCCATGATGTTCCTCATTTCAGACGACGTGGGAACAGGAGCTTCATTATTCACTCCAATTTCATCGTCGGAATTTGCATCAACGATATCTTTTGAGCTTCGAACTCCAAAAAGTCTTTGCCAAAATTTGGGGCTGTACATATCATCAACTGCAACGAATTCTTTCGATGCTACAGTTGGACAGTCCAATCCGGTTGGTATTTTCCGTGTTTTGTTGATTTCCAGAAGAGAAATCTTTTCGTGTTAGGAAAGCTTCGTTTCGTGTTAAAGAAAAAAAATGTATGCAAATACATAATAGTTAGTCGGGGACCGTTGTATTATTTAGTGTTAACCGGTATTTCGTCTTAAGCGTTTTCGTATTCAACTTATTTTATTGTATTGCAGTATTTTAGATACGAGTTTTAAAGGGGGGGGGGTGTTTTGAGAGCTCTACGGAAGTCAGAATTCTTTATATAGCGATATGCTTTTATGGTCTACCTTAGAAGATTATTTTAAGAAATTTCAAGGTAAGTTGTAATGTTTGTTGCCTGATCCTTTCTATATACTGGACTAATCATATCATAATATATTATTGGCCACATCATACCAATCTAGAGATGTAATGTAAAAGGAAAAAAGTTGGCATATATATAAATTCTCTATTTTAGATTGGTGGAAAAGTTAAAGTTCAATTAATCATCTTTTGAGTAGTTCGGGAAAGGACTCGAAAGAGTTTTTTTCCCTTTTTGATGAGGATTTAAATCACTTTCTTTTCAAATCAGAATTTTCGGTGGTTTCTCAGGTTTCATTGCTTTGGGTAACCTAATTAACAAAACATACTGGAGAAGAGATGACACACACACACACACATGTACATAATATCCCTTTAAGACCCAACCCACACGATCGTGCCGGTTAAATATTATTATACGTTTTTGGTTTGGGAATAGTTGCATCGAAGAAAATAGCGAATCTAACGATTAAGCCGGTTTGCAGAAAGTGTAAAGTGCTACTTTTTATCAACAGACGATGGTTGTGGTCCATGTTTTACTTTCAGCTGCCAAATCTAGCTTTGTTTTCAAATACAACGAAAATACGTTTTCTTTTCATCTGTCATAAAAAGGTAATTATCAATATATATTTCTAATTGCATAGATACAAATTTTTGTATTAGTGTTCAAATAATTGTAAAATAGAAGAAATATTAATTATACTCTATTAATGTTGCTTGTGGAACTCGGAATTTCATTACCCGCACGACCGTGCGGGTTTCGCTTTACTTGAGTCACTGCAACTGTAAAGGTAAGTACTTACCAAGAGAATTTTCTTTTCTGTTTCAATATTTTTGGTGAAAGACTACGAAAAAATGAAATATATAGCTATATAATTAATAACCAATCTTCTTGGGAGTCGCCATGGATGAGTCCTTTCTTTTCTTTCTCTCTCTTTTTTGCAATTAGTTTTCTTTTTCATACATTTTTTGAGGAGTATGGCACTTTTATCCTCTCCACATATATCTGCAACCAAATCTCTCCCACCTTCCCCCAAAAAAAAAAAATCTGGGTTTTCCAGTGGGAGTTAGTTTTGTGTGGTTTAAATATATATATATTTTGAAATAATAAAAACTTCTGATACATTTTACTATTTTTCAAGTAATACTGTGTTAGCTTTTAACGAAAAACTTTTTCAGGTATCTAAAAGGAGAAATCTCATGGAAGAAATTTTTCAATTGATGAATAAATCAGATTGAACTTACATCAAAACTTAGTGATCTCTCGGATGATGACAGTGCTGCGAACAAAACGTATGAATCGTGTATAGTGGAAGGAGGATTAAGTTCAGATGAGAGGGATGAAGAAACACATTGGAATATTTGAAATGGAAAGACAATTTTGGATTATTGTTTACCATAAAAGTCTCTTTAACACATTCATTACATTAATTTAGCTGTTTCACAAATTCTTGGTTTCTGTGCAAACAAGATGCAGTATCAAATAAAATTCCTCTAAAAATCAAAATGGATCGCTTAAAATTTAAGCTAAATATAATTGAAGCGTAATCAGCCTCTCCACCTACTAACAAAAGCTCTTTAACTGATGATGAAGATAACAGTGTTGTAATACCACACTCGCAAAAAGATCGAAGCGTTATTATCTACCTGCTATACATGCCATCGCTTTTATCCTGGCCATTCCAGGATAAAAAGCTTGACATGTAGAGCCATTTTTGATGTGTTGATGATATTTCAAGGCCTCGCAAGTGCAGATTTGAAAACTACGAAAGCAGTTCGAAAACATGTGAAAAATGCAATGGTTATTCATACTTGTCAAAAACAAAACAAAAGGTTTTTACAGTAAATAAATAATGAATTAATAGAAGAGTTAATTATATATCAATAATTTTCTTATGTGTAACAATTTTAGTTGAATTAAGATTGTTTCTTCTATCAACTTAGAGCTAAAAATGTATAACTCGTAAAATATCAGAGGTGACCTGTTCCACAGATAATGCCCAACCCGCACGATCGTGCGGGTACCGTCTACGTTTCAGGGGGTGGGGGAGCGGGAATTTTTTATTATTTTTCCGAATGTCATTGGGGTCCATATAGTATTAATTACCAGAAGAATTTAATATTTAAAGATAAAAATAATTCGGGTCTTAAAGGGATATTTAACTATCGAAAAACTGAAAGCGAGATTTTTTCTAGAATTAGAAAAGAAAGCACCTAATATCTCGACTGTAATTTCTTTCAAATAATTTTAACTCGAATGTTCCAAATGAATTCAAGATGAAATTCAATATTCCCCGTATATCCAAAAAAGTTAAAATTTGATTTTCAAAAAAATTACACACAATTTGTACTTTTTTAAAGCACCTGGTACCTACTCATACGATTCGTAGTAGTAACCGGTAGCAGTTTGGTTCTAAAAAAATTTTGTATCATGTCCTGTGATGACACTTAAATATTACTAAATTTCCAAATTGAGAGTGAATGTTTTAAACATCGCAGTACAAAGCAACACACAGGCTATTAGTGATGGACCAATTAATTCTGAACCAATGTCAAGTGACGAGGACCTGTCACCCTCTCTCCGAGTTTCCACACCCCACACACAGGAGGACTTAGAGGTTCGACAGATTTAACGTGAGTCACACTCTCCTCAAGGCCAGTCGTCAACAGCACTGAGGTTCGAACTCGTGACACACAGGCCCCGAGTCAATAAGTCCCGTGTTAGTAACCATACCGCGGTACCTCTCGATTACAAGAAGCATTTTATTAGGAAATTCAGTATTATTATGTCAAACTTCAAAAATGGCAAAAACCATTTTAAATAAATGTTTTATTTAATAAAGATTGAAAGTTAGAGCAAAAAGTTACTAATTTGATTTACAAACAATTATTTATTTAGGAAAAAAAAAGAAAAGCTCTTAATATGCAATTTTTAAATCCACAGGACAATATCGATATTTATGTAAAACCAATATGTTTGAAGCATCGAGTTGCAAAATTATGGCTCTGACTAAAATTCGCAAGCTAAAGGGTACCAGGACATGCTCGAAAGAGTAAAATGCCAAAAATAGGACTCTTTGTTTATATAAATATACATGGGACATATATTTTTAAAAAAAATTCAAACAGAGCTTAGATTTTTTTGTGATCTTAATATAGGCATTTAAATCATTCTGTAAAAATACAAAAATAATTTTTTAACTTAAAAACATTTTTTTTTTCTGTTTAAGTTGGACATAATTTTTGAGATCTCATAATACATCCTTATGTTTAGGTACGATTTTTTAAAAAAGTACCTCCTAAATATGATAAATATTTTTTTAACATATATAAAACAATATACAAAATATAGTGAACCTATTTTTTTAGTAAAATATTAAGACAGTTTCTTTAAAAATTATAAAAACTTCGTAATTTTAAAATTTATTTTTTCCCCTTTTTACACATGTAAACTATTTTTAAAAAAACTATGTACAACTTCGACTAAAAAAAACAGGTTCACTATATGCACAGGTATTTGGTATAGAAGTATAAAGAGTTTGGAATAACGTAGTGCAAATAGTTTATTTTAAAAGTGTACCAAAAATCAAAAAATATGCTTTGGAGAAAAAGTGAAAGAACTAAACATTTATAAACGTTTGTTTACATGTTTGTGAATTACTTTTTTTGTATTTTAAGTTTACTTTATCAACGAACATATAAGTGTGAAACATTGTTAGATTCAGAAAAATATGCACTATATATATATATTTTTTAATACTTAAAATTGAAAAATCAATTTTTTGGGTGCGCATGATGTCCAGGTTCGCAGAGAAATCGAGATCTGCTAAAAGACGGGAGTTCACCAATCAAACATCTTCATTCACGCAAGCACATAAATAAATGCTATCAAGCTTAAGTGTCAATAAATCTCTCAGTGTATTCCAGTGTTTTTTTTTATTATTGAAATTAAATTTCTTATTGACTAGCCGCTATAAATAAAAAACGTAATTTGAGCTGTTTTTTTTTCTTCTTTTTTTTTAGAAAACATTTAAAAATAAAGAACTCATACCTTCCATATGTCTAATCTCAGATGCGTTATTCGTTATCTAGCAACTCTATCATCTTGAAAATACCTCAGTGATGTTTATGGAATTATGTTTTGATGCAGCGTTTCGCTACGTCAATCTGAAGCGATAATCGTATTATTGCTAGCTAAATAAAAACGGGACTTCTAAAGCTATACTTTGAATTATCATCCAGTAGTAGGAACTTATACGGCACATTTTAGCTAATATCTCTCTTAAAAAGTACTTCTTTTATGAAGAAACTTATAAATTTATATCCCATTTTGATTCTTGTAAACATTTTGCCCCTTCTTTAATGTTATTCATTTCTTCTGGAACTTGTTCGGAAGAGAGTTTAGAAGAATCGAAAATGGATGCTAATGAAAATTCCAACTGTTTGTTATCTCTTGCAAATGCTACAGATTCGGATTGTGAAGATGAAGTTGTAAATGACTTGTATCCCGTTGATTTTTACGTTGTGACCCGAATGCCAGTCGAATCCTACAAATTTAGATGGACCTTAAATCAATTTGATAAACTTTCCATCGAGAAGAAATTGTACAGTCCTTACATTTGCCAACAAAGTAAGTTCTCCTGCCAACTGAGACTGACAAAATATGAAAATGGATTTGGCTTGTTCCATGTTTATAAATCAACTGAAATTTCACTTTCTCCAGTCATAGAATACCAAATATCTGCTTTGGATAAGCACGGAAAAGAGAGAATGAATTGGACGGGACTATTTTCTGAACAAACTAGCGGAGAGAAATTCTTTGCTCAGTACTTAAGCAACTCTTCGAAGAAATTTTACAGCGATATTCTCATTTTATATTGCTGTGTGAAAGTAACCAATATACCGGAAACTGAACAGCAATCCTTTGACAACAGGTGTTCTCTCGAAAGCCACTGCTGGCAGAAACTATCCCAAGATCTAAAATCTATGTATAAGAATTCTACAGACGCTGATTTTACTCTGGTAGTTGGAACTGAAGAAATTCGTGTGAACAGTTCCATTCTCGCAGCACGGTCTCCGGTGTTTAAGAAGATGTTTGACTACGATAAGGAACATCATGTGCGGTGTTCAGCAGGGATCCCAGACGTGTCACTAACTGCTATGAAGCGATTGGTTGAGTTTTTGTACACTGGAGCTGTTGAAGATCCTGCAAAAGACATTCTTTTCCAGGAAGTGTATGACCTCTATTATGCAGCAGATAAATATGAAGTGATGGATTTACGAAAAATGTGTGGCACCACCCTGATGTCCAAGGCCTCTGTGGACAATGCAAGCAAGATCTTTCTGTGGGCCGATCGACACAGCGATGATGATTTGAAATCGCAAATTTTAAATTTTATCAGACTTAACTACGAAACAGTTGTAGATTCAAATAATTGGCAACATCTCACGGACAACAAAACTAAGCTAGCGAACGAAGCTTTGAATTTCTGTGCTAAGAAATTTAAAGCTGGTACAGAGAAATAGATACTTTTTGATGAATATAGTTATTTAATTAAGTAGAATTTCTGTTAAATCGAATTTTTTAAACTGTTAAGTGCCATTCTGGATAAAATATTCAAACGAAAGTAGATGGTACTAGAAACAAAGGTAGAAAACTATAGTTTTATTTTCTAGATGTCTTATTAGGTGAAAATGTCGAATCGGCCACTGGTTCGCCAAATTCTGAAAAATTGCGAATTTGGAGAGTTTTTGCGTGCTGTGTGTTGGAGTTACAACCCTACCACAACACGCAACCTCATTCACGGATAATAAAAAAATCAGGACGGTTACTATATTTGGCGAGAAAAAACTTGGCTGGATAAGTTGCCGATACGACAATCCAACCTCTTAGTATTCTTAATTATAGATAATAGTAATACTTTATGTCCTTTGTATTTAAATTTTTTAGTTTCATTTTATGTATCTGTGTATCACACTTTATTTTTTCTACATGAGTAACAGAAATGTTTTTTAATACCTTCATTAAGAATAGATTATTCTCTTTCAATGTAAATTTCTTAAATGTAGATTTTTAATTCAATTATGTAAATTTCAATGTGAAGTTTTTGTAATTTTTAAGTTTAATAGATACTTTATTGTGCTTTGTACATTTTTTTGCTTCTATTATATAACTTTCTGCTGAGAGTAGTTTTATTTTCTTAGTTTGTTAATTAATATCTTGATTTTACATCAATAAAATTAGTGAAATTATCGATACCGACGTAAAATTTTATAAGTAATTGAATTCAACTGATCAATATTTTAAAATGAATGAATCTGGAAGTAATTTTTTGCAAGACCAAAATGAAAATTTTTGTATTGTAATTTTATGAAATTAATTGAAATGACCTAAAAAGAGTGACGCATTGTAATCTTTTAATAAGCATTCTTAATATGTCAATACCTTACTTCTAATTCGTCCATTATTGCAATTCTTAAGTTGATAAACTATTAATTTTACTTAAAAAATATTTGTTCCCAAAATTTAATTTTCGAATGTTTTGTTTGTGTAAATTCTCGCGATATAAAAGCTTCTTAAATTTGTGTACATTTTAAGTTATTTTATTCGTGAAATAAAGTTCAAGATTTTTTAATTCTCTGTGTATCTTATACTTGTTGAGTTCATAATAATCTTTAATTTCATCACCCCCCCCCCACCACCACCACCTTTAAGTGAAACCGTCAACGTGTGTGTTCTATTTGATTTAGTTTGTTTCTTCGCCATTTAATGCCGTAATTGATTTTCTAAGTCAACTTAATGTCAAAAAATTTGATTATAGGTTGGAGAAAACTGACTTATGCATTCAACGAAATGTATTAACGACAAGATTATTACTTCAACAGTAAAATTCCGAATGTAAAATGATGTTTGTGTTTTTGGAGAAAAACGTCGACCGATATTCTGAAAAAAATCTAGCATTTATCAACTTTCTCCCCTCCAGATATGAACAGTAAACAAAATGATACATGTAAATCAAAAATAATTGTGAAACTAGTATATTATGAAAAAAAAAATAAGTCCATTCCCACTTAGGTCAACGAAGAAAAATTTTATTTTAGTTACTTTTTATTAAATAGTTACATTAATATAAATATGTATATAGAATCACACACACACACAATATTGAGTGACAAAATAGAAAGCGATTTTCCTTTCTATATACGGTGTTGGACAATTTTTGTATTTGTCTGTTACTCTTTTAATTCCTTTTTTAAATTTATTTATTTTAATTAAATAGTTCATTAAAAAGGAAATCACATTCTCGGAAATTAGGCCATTCCAGGTAGGATTCGAACCCACGACCTTTGGATTAAAAGTCCGATGCGCTACAGGGACACAACGAACGATTTTTCTTTCTGTGTATGCTGTTGAACCATTATTTTTGTTTTGTTTCTATTTATTAATTTTTTATTGAAGTAATACTTGACTTGAAAAAACTGTATTACAAACATCAAGCGTTATCCACTATAAATTCAAAAAAATTTATTTGAACTTGAATGGAAGAATAGAATTGAAACAAGATATATATATATAGAGAGAGAGAGTGAACTTTTCGTAGGAATTGAAAAAGGTTATGAATATTAAATTATGTGGGAATCTACTTGTTACTAAAAGGGGAGTGGTGAAATGTGTCTTACGAATGTACTCTTAAACATGAATTGAGGGGTAATATTTTTCAGTGAATTGGTGAGTTTTATGTAATACTCGATTCCATTGAAGAATCGCAAGTTTTGTTGAAAGAAAAATCCAATGACGGTTATAAGTACAATTCTTAGGTTGAAATTTAGGTAACTTTTAGAAACGACAAATAACTGAAAAATTTTAATATATGATCGCAATTTACTCATTAATTAATTATCCTGGTGACATCTACCATTGCATTATATTTTATGACTGGGGTATGTGTGTGTTTGCACTTTTTATACTAAATCCATCCGAGTCTCACTCTTCTGAAGTCGCACTGCGTAAATTTGCTTCTTTAATTTTTGTTGTTATCATAGAAGTTGAGAAATATTTTACTCTTAAATATACTGTTCGAAATTGCATTAAAATGTTTGTACAGTCGGACTTCTTTATAACGAAGTAGATAAATCCCGAAAAAAAGTTCGTTATATGGAAAATTCATTATATATTCGTTTCAATTTTCTTTCTAAACCACATAAAACAAATTTTAAATTCATAAACACTATACATTTAAAAAAATAATTATTCGCACCTTTTTGTTTATAAATAACTTATTTATTTTACATAGCTTACCTATAAAAAAGAAAGACTTCCAAGAAATGTTACTTGACGCTTTTATCCACTTCCTGAAGAATTAATTTTTTTTCATTGATGCTCAAGCACTTATGTTTTTACCTTTTCGAGCTGCAAGAAACGAAGTTACTAGTACGATTGATCAATACGACAAATGAACGGAGACTATTTCAAGTACATGAGACTCCACAGAGAGTGAAAGGAGATGTCGAATATGTTTCCAGTGAACTGGACAACGGGGTTTGACGGTTGCACTTCTGGGATGAAATGCCCAGAATTATGTTGCTCTCGGCGAGTTAGGCACCTAATTCAACCAGTTCAAGATGTAGGACCACCGTAAAATGTGTTAAAAGAGAGAATAACTCGAAATGTCCGGAAATACTTCAAAAATCAAAAGAAAAAAAATGAATTACAAGTGAAAGAGATCATTATGTGAATTACAAGTGAAAGAGATCATTATTAGCGAAGAGAAAATGCACTTCGCTATTTGGGAGCTATTACTTTCTGAAGTAATTCGTGAAATGTTCTTTGTTCCAGGAAAATGTTCGCTGTATAGAAACATTCGCAATACAGAGAATCGTAATGGGGACGTTCGACTATATTTGGGAGAGAAACTTCAATGCATTCTGAAAATTTGCAGCTTAAGAGCTAGGCGCTGTTCTGCTTAAATTCAGACCTTTAACATCAAATCTATTAATATATCGGAAAGTTGTTCCTTGGGCATCTCCAGACGTAATCCGTACAGAGAAGTGCAGTCGTATCTTTTTATCGCCGCTGCCCGCTCAACGTTTGACAATTCTACCGCGGCCCACTGGGAATGGAGGAGGAGGCGATTGTTTTAAGAATATTAATTTTTTGGATATAAAAATTTTAATTGTTTTGATTTAAAAATTTTAATTGTTTTCATTTAAATTTTTAATTTTATTTAAATGTCTTCAAAATAAAGTATAGTTACACCATAAATTGAATATACACTTGGTTCTTTTTTTTATGCGGTAGATGCGTTCCAGGGAAATCCGCATAAAAAAAAAAAAAAAAAATCACAAAAAAGACATACATTTATATGCAAAATGATGGATACGTTCCATTTATTCAAAAAATCGCATAAAACCCAAATAATGTTTTAAAATGCACCAGAAATCGCATAAAAAAAAGATTTATAAATAATAAGATTTATTTTTTTTTCCCATCATATTTTAATAAATGGCACATATGTATGTTAAAAACAAAAACAAAACTTAATATGTAACAAAAAACAAAACTTCATTTAAAATCATATTAAGAATGTTTTCATCATTATTCGCTGTCTGATAATGTGCGAACCCGTTTGTGGATTGGTGCAAGATCACTTTCATCACTTGAAGATAAAATTACGTCATCAGATCTACATGGTAATGCTTTTTCAGGAACTTCAGTGATTTTTTTTTCTTTGACAAGGTAGTCAGTAATCAAACTCCGTGATGGCACTAGTTCTTTGTAGAGTTCTCTGTAGCCAGATTTCGTTGTATTGATTGCGTAATAGTAGAGTTGTAGTTGTTATTCTTATTCGTTTTCAGAAAAAGTGAATCACCAAAAAGAATTAAATATGAATAAAAAATTTTTGTATTGATTGCGTAATAGTAGAGTTGTAGTTGTTATTCTTATTCGTTTTCAGAAAAAGTGAATCACCAAAAAGAATTAAATATGAATAAAAATTTTTTTTTCTTGCCATAAAAAAACCGCATAACTCTAAAATCGCATAAAAAAAACCGCATAAAAAGAGAACCAAGTGTATAGTGATTTAATAAGGAATATATAAAGTGATTTCCGTGGAAAGTGGAACTAACCCAAGATGAATTAATTCCCCACAGCAAATAAAATAGAAATAATTTAATGTTCCTTGGAGGCTCCGGTACCATTTGATCCGAGGGTTGGTGATCCCTGGTATAGAGCATGCCTGGGACGCAGTGGGGAAGGCGATTGCAACTCGGCACCCCCTCCCCTCCTCCGAGAACCATCAAGACCTAAGATTTGATTTGCTGAACGAATAGGATTAATAGCTACAAGAATTCATTAATTCCCTTATTTCCGGTATAAAACCATGGTGTGAGAGGCCTTTTTATCTGAAAGAGGACCATGCCCACTATTAACCATTTTTTTTCTATTATATTTTGCAGCTGCTGTTTCTTACCTTCCAACATCGATGAGTCAGCACGGTCATGCGTGTGTATTTTAACTGCTGGTTGGTTATTTTATTTTGTTTTATTTATTTGTTTTATTTTTTGCATATGCAGGGTATAGTTTCTAATACTATTGTTCGTGAGAATAATGTAGGGGGTTTGGTCCATAGACGACAACGATGAGAAGAGAACGTCAACAAGATATATTTTAAATCAAAACAGCACAGCAAAACACAGTAAATTCTTTTCATCCATTACACTTTCAAAACAAAATGTTTTTCTATCTGTTGCCACTCCCTCACAGAGAAACTTACCTCTCACGGATTTTGGATAGGAGCGCAACATACTCCCCACCTTGAGTTTGGGGATGCAAACTCATAAACAAAGATAGTATGTGCATACAATTTTAGATTACAAAAAAAAAAAGTACATACAAATATTTCAAAATATTGGAATGAAATTAATTTCTTAAAGTTCTAATACGTAAAAAAAAGTTCAAAGGTGTTTTCTAAGTGTTTATAAATTTCTTAACTGGTTTGATTTTACTTCCAAAGGGTACAGTCGTTGGATTGGTCTTAACATGTCTCCCCTTTCAGTTCGCAATTTCACAGCCTAATTATTCCATCTTTTCCTGGAAAGAGTTCCAGTACTCTTCCTAGCAGCCAATGCAGCCGTTTCTTATCATCTGTACCAATTAACACAATGTCACCTTCATTTATTTTATCTTCTCTTTGATAACTGAAGAACGAAGGAAACCCAGATACTCTCTTTTAAATCGTTGTTTTATATTTTCGCGAACCTTTTGAATATATCTCCATCTCAAAACAATATTAGTCTTTTGAATTTGATCCAAATCAGGAACATCATTTAATGGAATGTCCTGAAGAAACATTGAGGGAGTCAAGGTTTTCAGCTCTTGTTCCTCGGATATGTAGGTTAACGGTCTGCTATTCATGACCGATTCGCACTCACAGACGAGTTTGCAATTCCTCGTAAGACAAACAGGAGCGCCCAAGATTTTTTTCTTAAGAGATCCTTCAAAATTCCGATCAAGCGTTCCCAGAAGCCTCCCCACCATGGAGAAGAGGGTGGATTAAACTTCCAACGTATTTCGTGGACTCTAAATTCACTTTCAATTGTAGTCCAATCTAATTGTCTAAAAGCGTTGTTTAGATCTGTGAAATTAGTACCATTGTCTGAATACATCACAGAAATTCGTCCTCTTCTGGCAATAAACCTACGCATAGCTTGGATGAAGTCAGTGGTACTAAGTGAAGTTATTAGTTCCAGATGGACCGCTCTAAGTACGGCGCAAGTAAAAAGTACTATCCACGCCTTTTGCTTAGATTTAGTCAACAAAGGTCCAGCCAAGTCTACACCTGAAACTTGAAAAACTGCTGCTACTTCTGTTCGGTCTTTTGAAAGAGGAGGAAAAGGTACCTCAAGATGTTTAATCTTTTGTCTTTCACATGTTAAGCATTCTTTGATAACACTTCGGACAGTTCTTTTTCCTTTCACTATCGAAAATCTTTCACGTAAAATAGTCAGAAGAGTTAATGTCCCAGCATGTTTGTTGACGAGATGTTCTTGCGCTATAAATCTTCTCACTGCCAGATGTTTCGATGGTAGAATTATTGGAGAAATAAAATCTTTCGATTCTTCTTCATTTATCAATCTGGACTTCAATCGTAATATTCCTTCTTCATCTTCAAATATTAGAAGACCTTTTAAACTTTTTCGTGTTTCTTCATTAGAGTAACATTCCTTTTGTATTAAACGGAAAATAATCTTTTGTGCATTTAACAATTCTTCATTTTTAAGTTCAGCACATTTTCTTAAGTCTTTGGCCTTTGGTTGGAAACGCAGTATCCAAGCCATAACCCTAATCAACTTTGAAAATCTTCTGGCTAACTGTGATGAAATTGATTCTACCTCTGTGTTATTAGCAGAGATGACTGACTTTCGTTTTCTATCTCTACTTCTTTCTCGTTAATATTTACAACTGATTTTGGCCACTGTTCCTTCGAATTTTTTTTACCAATCTGGCCCTTGCCACCACTTGCGTTTCTGAAGTTGTTTAGGTCCACAACCTCTTGATAAAATGTCTGCTGGATTCTGGTCAGTTGAAATATGGAACCAATCTTCCGAAGTTGTCAATTTTCTAATCTCACTTATTCTGTTGGCAACGAATACCGACCACTGTTCTCGACGAATTATCCACGTAAGAACTGTAGAAGAATCGGTCCAAAAGTAAGTCTTGATATTGGAAATTTTCAGGGCATGCTTCACAGAACTAAAAAGCCTGGCCCCGATGGTAGCGGCCATTAATTCAAGACGTGGTATAGTAATAGTCTTCATGGGAGTTATTCGTGATCTGGCTTGAAGTAATTGAACGGTCACTGAGCCCGTATTGGATTCACTTCTTAAGAAAATGCTTGCCGCATAAGCTGTTTTACTGGCATCGACAAAAGTATGGATACTCAAATTGGATTTCTCCATCACGCCTAACCATCTGGGAATTTTTATATTTTTGAAGTATTTCAGCTGCTTTCCCCATTTTAAAAATTTCTTCCTTATTTCATCATTCACTTCATCATCCTATGCTTCTTTAGTTTTCCAAGTGGCTTGCAGCAAAATCTTAGGTTGAATCATAACAGGTGCCAAGAAACCTATGGGATCAAATACTCGACTAACCAGTGAAAGTATTTTCCTTTTAGTTATCTTTTCTTTTTCATCAAATTTCAAAGATTCTGAATCTATTTCTAAAGTATCAGAATTTTTGTCCCAAATCAGTCCTAATACTAGTGATGTCGTACTTTCTGAAGGAATGGCGGAACTTTCCCATCCTCTGAGATCAAACATTCCTTCTTTCATTACATTAGTTGTAGATTCGACGAATATTCTAAGTTCGGCATTATTTTGTACACTAGTTACGCAATTATCGACATAAAAACTATCTTGTAATTTTTTAAGAAATTCTTCAGAATAGCGTTCTTTTACTGATTCTTTTAATAAATGGTAATTAATAACCGCCATTAAGAGAAAAGGACTGCTGGTGACTCCAAACGCAACTCGAGCATGCCGTATATTACCCTCATTGTCATACCAAAGAAATCTTACGAAGTCTCGATCTTTTTCATGTAAAGATATTTGGAGAAAAGCTCTTCTGATGTCTGAAATTACACCGATCGGTTTCAGTCTAAATCTAGCCAAAATAGCAGGAACTGATTCAATTAAATTGTTTCCAGTCTCTAAACAGTCGTTTATAACGACGGATGGTTATTGATCTTAGCAGAAGCGTCGAAGACCGGTCTTATCTTCATTGAAGATGTTGCGGATGTTTCCTTGATGACAGGTCGGTGTAGAAAGTAATGGGTACGAACAGGTAACTCCTTTCCAGGAATTTCCTCAATAACTCCTTCCACTAACCATTCTCTAAAGACTTCATGATATTTTTCTCTAAAACCGATCTTTTCCAACTTCCTGGTGGTAGATTCAAGTCTTTTTAAGCACAACTCATAATTGTCTGTTAGAAAGGCCCGATCCACTTTCCAAGGCATATGGACCTCGTATCTGCCATCTTCCTTTTGCCGGACTGTTTCTAGAAAGTGAGACATAACCGCCTTTTCCTTTTCCTCTCTTGAATTTTGCTCAATAGTATCCCGTATACCAAGCATTTCTAGATCCCACAGTGAAGAGACAGGAATATCTTCTTGAGATAACATAGTTACAATATTCATACTTGTATCCTTTTTGTCGGTATATCGGGGTACTTTTTACCCATTAAAGTCTAACCTAACTTGGTTTCTAATGCTACTAAGCCTGTCTTTAATTCTTCTCGTCGACCAGTAATTAATTTACCGGGTACGTCTGCACCCAAAAGTACCTCAATGGGACCTGTGTTTTCTTGAATATCTATTAAGAATATGTTTTTAGTTTTCAATTCATGTATCCAAGAACCATTTTTTGCACTAGAAATGTCATTACAGATGACATCATGATCTAAAAGCATCCAATTTACAAATATAGTTACCATCAAGACTACTCAAGTAGATTTTATAACACTTGTGTTTATACATCCTTGTTTTAGTTCCGCCAAATAAGGAATGGCGAAATTCCTCTTCCCTCTGCAAATTAAAACCCAACTCTTCAGCTGTAGATCTCAAAATATACGATTTTTGTGATCCGGTATCGATGATAGCCCTAGCTTTACGCTCTCTCTTGATGCCATGTACATTTACGACAAGAGTTTGTAATATAACTTCATTCGTTGCAAGAGAATGTAACGAATCAACTGTGTTTTCATTAATATTTTTATCATTCACATCTTGTTTGAGAGAATCAGACTTATTACATTCAATATTTGGGCACATGAACTTTACATGCCTTTTAGAACACAACTGACAAGTTATTTGAGATCGACATCTAGAAGCAAGATGACCTTTAGCCAAACAAATTCGGCATAATCCTTTCCTTTTATTATTGCAATCTTTTTCTTCTAATGGAATAAAAACGCCCTTTTACAAAAGCGAACCGGATGATTCTTTAAACATAACACACATATTTCGTTTGGTTCATTAATGAATAATTCATTAGCAGACGGGAGTAAGCGTTGGCTCTCTGCCAACTGCTTGCATTCGCGCTGATAGGGAAATATGTCCGATCTACTTAATTTTATTTTTCTTCTGATTGCATTTCGCTCTTTAGAAACGAAACGATAGAATCAAGTGTTGCAGTCTCATTATTTTTCTTTGTCTTTCAAATGAACGCAATATATGGGTTGGTAACGCACTTTCGACTAACGGATATAATATTATTCCGCACTGATCCGGGGTTATACCTAAACTACTTAAAGCCCGAAGTTGAGTAGAGAGTTTATTATACAAATCACTTAAAGAATCTTGTTTCTTTTTAGTAGCGTTATTTAAAACAAGTTTTAACAACTCTCGTACATAAAAATCAATTAATAATTCATTTCGTCCACATCTTTCAACTAAGCTTTCTATCGCCAAAGGATAGTTTTCATTTGTTATAGGAAAAGATTCAATAAGCTTTCTGGCTTCCGATTTAATTTTTGTCGATTGAACTAAGTAATGAAATTTATCACAATTAGTTAAATTTTTATTTATTGTATGTTTTTAAACTGATTCCAAAAGGTTAACCAGTCTTTTAATTCACCTCCAAATTTATACAGTTCAACTTCAGGAAGTCGTGGGGTAATCGCTTTATACGGATTTTCGCAATCAGCCAAATGAGAATTATTACCGGAATTACTACCTTAGTTATTTTGTTTACTCTTAATATTCTCTAATACACGTTTAGACTTTTAATTCTATTCTCAAAGCCTTTTCTCTATATTCTTCTATAATATTAAATTCAATTTTGAGTTCTGTTTCATCTGTTAAAGCATCCAAATAATTATCATGTGTTAACTCTAACGAGTTCGTTTTTGCTTAAGCAAATGTAAACACATATCAATTTGTTCCGCGTCAGCGTTTTTCATTTATCAACACACTCTAACTTAGTGTATGCTTTCGTAAACGCAGTGCGCTGTGCTGTTTTATTTCGTTTAATAATTTTCATCTTTACTATCTTATTAAATCATTAAATCAATTCATACACATTCAATAATAAATATATGTCTATGTTCAAGATATAATTATATCAATAACTTCAAAATGGAAATTCAATTCGCTTACTGTTATCAAAATCCAAACCAAAACCCGCCCACCCGGGGGCGCCAGAAATATAGTTTCTAATACTATTGTTCGTGAGAATAATGTAGGGGGTTTGGTCCATAGACGACAACGATGAGAAGAAAACATCAACAAGATATATTTTAAAGCAAAACAGCACAGCAAAACACAGTAAATTCTTTTCATCCATTACACTTTCAAAACAAAACGTTTTTCTATCTGTTGCCACTCCCTCACAGAGAAACTTACCTCTCACGGATTTTGGATAGGGGCGCAACACAGGGTGACCATAATTAAACTGCAAGTGTACACGGGGTTCTGCTAGAGAGAAAACTACCGGGAATATTCCAGTGAAATTTCGTAACTGCACGTTTCAGAACATGAGCAATTGAAACACGTAAAAAAAATGCCATTTAACTCAATAGATGGAGCTATGCTGTGTTTCAATGCTTATCGACGGCATACAGTAGAACGTCGTTTATCCGAATCAATTGCGACCGGATACCGTTCGGAAACCGAATGCAATCCATGTAGTGTATGAAACCGGGCACTATACGAATATTGAAAATCATCAGATGCGGGAAATATGCTTGAAGAAAAAGCAAAATAGGTGCAAAATATCCCAATTATACCTCTATTGTGGAAAATAATCACTTATTTTTCGCCGTACACCTTCGTTTCTTCGCTGCACAATGTCACTGATTCTCTTGAGTAGCAGTAGTTGAGTAGGACAGCCCTCTGATTGTTGTCTGTACCACTCCATAGCCGTCTCTAATGTAAAAAACGCGTCAGCATTTGTTGAACCCTTGCTACTTTCATTGTTGTTGTCGTCGTCTTCATTCGTTTCATCGTTGACAGGGTCGGATTCCTTTTGCACGGAAGTCACAATCTCGTCATCATTTAGCATTTGAAATCCACAGTCTTATGCATCGCATGCCATCTAGGTTTCTACATCTTCATCACATTCTTGAAATCCTCGGATCGATTGGGCCATGTCGGTATTCTCCTCTTTCTCCCTTCGCGAGACGGTTCAATATTTCAAGTTATGTCTCTCGAATTCGAAGCCATAGCAGTTCATAACTCAACAAAAGAGCGCCTATACACCGCTCACTTGGAAACAAACTGACCTAATATTCCGCACAGATGTTTACCAAATCACAGAACCGAAATTCCCCAAATATCCCTGGCCTTGGGTTTTCACGTCACTTTTGGCCTCATGCGAAACAACTGTTGAGCATTGCACTGTTCGAAAACGTATTCCCATATAGTACATGTAGCTGGCAAAAAAAAACTGGTCCGGATATTTGACGCTCCCGATAATAAACGTTCGGATAAGCGAAGTTCTACTGTATATGCAAATTTAAAGCCCATCGAACAATATAAAAACAAGACCACATTGAGTAATTGTCAATGATGACTCTGCATAAGACGGAAGGTGCATTGTTAGTGAAGATATTCTATAAGAATGGTAGCAATTATTCAACGATTATGTAGAATGACTTGTGATTTCCTTCTGGGACAATAGGTCTTTGAGACCCCAACTCCTAGTGGTACCAAACGCGATAGCGTTACAGGGACTAGCTACGGTGCGATGTTGAGAGAACAATTGTTTCCAGCATTGCAAGAGAGACATTGTTTAGAAACCGTAATATTTATGCAAGACGGAGCACCCCCCCCTTACATCACTAAACCTGTTTAAAAATTGCTACCTGATACCTTTGGTGCGTTCCGAGTCACAAGCAGAGGTTTCGAAAACGCTTGGCCCACACATTCACCGGACCTTAATCATTGCGTTTTTTATCTGTGGGGACATCTGAAAGATATGGTTTATAGAGAACGACATACTTCCGTTGCTGAATTGAAATCTATCATAACGAGACCCGTCTGGTGTGTTCTAACAGATATTTCAAATGCGACGGTGGACCATGCTGTTTCACGTTTTCAGCTTGTGGTTGCATCTGCTGGTTCGCATATTGAGCACATCATGGGATAATTTCATTGAATAAAAAATGGTTTTAATTATTTTCCAAAGAATCTTTATGGATTGTTTAATTTCTGATTACATGTTACAGTAAAAATTTAATTACTGAAGCGAATCGTATAAGAATTTTGATAAACTATAAGGGATGTTTTATATTTCCTCTTAGAATGCCATTATGTTCTGTCTATTGGTTTCGTAAGTTGTATATGCCACTGATGAGCGTTGAAATACAGTGCAGCGCTATCTATCGGGTGAAAATTGCGATTTTTTTTCTTGCATGTTTGACTTGCACATGTTCTGAAACGTGTAGATGCTGGGTGTTTCAAAAGTCACGCACATCCACATGGTAATCCTTGTTGCTTAAAAACCAAGAAGGTTAGTTGAGATTTCTGTCACTAGATAGCAGCAGGGGCCACATCATAAGAAGTTTTGAACGTATCAAGTATCATCTTCAAAATACTTGTCAGCTGTAGTAAGTTGAGCCCAACAAGAAGTGCATGATGTTTTCCCAAGAGCAAGGAATGGCCATCGTGGAATTTTATTGCGCTACAAATTCTCATTGCCGAGTGATAAATGCATTCCAGCAGAAATATCCAGGTGAAACAGCACCAAAAGCATCATTGATAGCACTTTTAGTGCAATGGTTGCGTGACACAGGATCAGTTGCATACAGGAAGCGATCGGTTAGAGCAGTGGTCTCCAACTCCCGGTTCATGGACCGATACCGGTCCGCACAAGAAATTTAAAAATATTTCCCTTTTATTTACTGTAGTATATTTTTCTTGAGTTTTGAATACTTTTTATGAAATTCACTTTATATTCCTTGCTAAATCACTTTATACTAATTTTTAGTGTAGCTATATTTCATTCTGAAGTCATGATTAAATACAATTGAATTAAAATTATTAAATCAAAACAGTCTAAAATATAAACAAGCAACTTCCTCCTCCTCAGTGGGCCGCCGTAAAATTAACAAACGTTGACCGGTCCGGGGCAATGAAAAAGGCGAGTAACACTGAGTTAGAGCATCCATAGCGAAAACAAAAGTGGCAGATGTGGAGACCGATTTACAAAAAGTTCAACGAAAAGACCGTCCGTCTACATAAACATCATTACGGAATTCAAATCCTTGCTGAACAGTGTTGAAAGGTACGCTTGGTTGCAGCAAAGCGGCGCAACGTGTCACACATCATGGGACAGTATGGAAGTTTTTAACTGTTTTTCGATGATCGAGTCATATATATTTCCAAAGGACTTTGGCCACCACGTTCCCCAGACTTCTGAATTCAAGATTTTTCCGTTGGTGATGGCTGAAAAATGTCGCCTTCAGGAATAATCCCCATACTTTTTAGGAACTTAAGAGTAACATCCTTCATCCAATATCGAATATTAATTCTCACAAAGTGTAAATTAATCTGGTAAAAAAGAGTTCGATTTTTTTGTCCAGGAAAACGAACATCATTTTGAACATTTACTGTGATTTTACCATGTCTCACACCTGACAATAAAGATAACCGTTCAACCTTTTTAGTCCTTTATTCTGTCAGTTAACATAATCCATCTGTCTTTAAAACTCAACCACAAAGGTTAATGTGCGCGACTTTTGAAACACCTGGTACCAATTTTCACTGGAATATTCCCGGTATTTTTTTCTCCAGCAAGCCTTGAACGCTTGCAGTTTAATTATATGGCTACCCTGTACATGCCAAATTTCATTAAAATCTGTCTGGTAGTTCTAGAGATAATTGACAAAATCTAAAGATTCTCTTAATTTTGAACATAGTGAATAAATATCTGCAAAATGTATTCACGTTCTCCACAAGGAATTTGTATTACCACGAATAACTAAAGCTCATCTCAGTCATTAAAACTGACAATTATATATATATATATATATATATATATATATATATATATATATATATATATATATATATATATATATATGAGTGTGACCGTTATTTAAACACTTCAAAAAAGGGAGACTTCTTAAGTTAATTACTTTAATATAGAAAATAAAGGACATTATAGGACGGACACACAGGTAAAAAAAAGAAAATAAGGCTATCTGCCTTTACATAGTTAGATTTAAAACATCACGCGTGTTAGAGGTTTTCATCTTGTGCTTATGGCGGCGGGAAGAGGACTGTCTCGCCATCTCGCTGACTACCTCGAGTCACTTCAGTTCTATCATGGCTTCGGAAGTGGTCTGCGAGTAGCTGATATCCACACGGGCATCCTGATGACCACGCCGTCCTCGGCGCTGGGGAACAAGTGAACTGAAATAATAAAAAAAAACAGCAGAAAAAGGAAAATACAAAATAACAAATAGCTTTGGTGATGGTAGCTTCTCAATGTATACACCACTTCTTCATTTTATCAGCTGAAGTTGAGGTTACATTTGGACCTTCATGTTGTCCAATTTTCTGTACTTCATAACGATCGTGTTTGTTGACTTTTGTTACTTCATATGGTCCAAAGTATTTAGGTCGAAGTTTCAATCCAGTTCCGAACTGTGTACGCTGTATCGCAACTGTGTCACCTGGTTTGTAGTTATAAGCGGGTTTACGATGTTTATTGTACTGTTTCTTGTTTTCAGCCTGTAAACGTAGGATATTTTCTTTAGCTTCGTTACGTAGTGTCTCTCGTTTGTTAATAAACTGTTCGCTAAGTTCGTCTTCAAGAAGGTGTTTAGTTTGAAGGTCCTCTTTTTGTTTCATTTTTACTCCAATTAAAACTTCAAAGGGTGTAAATTTTGTGCTACGTGTGGTGGTACTATTCATAATGCGTTGTAATTTGTACAAAATTTCGTTTTTTAGAGAATATTCATCGGAAGGTGTAATTTTGATTGCTGATTTAAGTTGAGAAATGAATTCATCTTTATTTTGAGCTTCTTTAATCTTTTGTGTAATATCATGGGAGGAAATCATCATAATGGGGTAACGACTTAATGCATCAACGTGTTTCATTTGTCTACCGGGTCTGTGACAGACTTCATAATCAAATTCTTCTAGCATCAACGCCCAACGAGCAATTTTAGCAGGCAAATCTTTTTTTGTGCATTGTCTTTTGGAATGCATCACAGTCTGTGATAATTTTGAATTTTGTACCTAACAGGTAACTTCTAAACTTTTTCAGCGCTTCAATAATAGCTAGTACTTCTAATTCATAGCTGCTATATTTCTCCTGTTGAACTGTAGTTTTGCGACTAAAATAATGGATAGGATGAAATAGTCCATCATCAGATTTCTGTAATAGGACAGCGCCAAAACCTAGGGAGCTTGCATCTGTGTGGAGTTCTAAAGGGTAACCTTGTTGAAAAACATGGAGAACTGGGTTCTCTGAAAGAATGTTTTTCAATTCTTGAAAAGATGCTATTTCTGTAGGGTCAAATTTAAATTTAACATTATCACGAAGAAGATCACTTAAAGGTCTTGCAATTCGAGCGTAATTTGGAATAAACTTCCGGAAATAACTTGTTAATCCTATAAAACTTTGAAGTTGTCTCGGGGTTTGAGGTTGTAGAAAGTTTTGGACAGCTTGTGTCTTAGATGGTGAAGGTTTTATTGTTCCGTTTTCGATTATGTATCCAAGAAATTCTATTTTGCGTTGTAAGAAATTACATTTCTTTAAGTTTAACTCAAGACCGAAGTCTGCAGCGATTTGGAGAACTAGTCGTAATTTATTTAAACCTTCTGCTTCATTTTGTGATGGAATGAGCAGATCATCCATATACACAATTAGAATGTTGTCACGTATGAGTTTTTCGGAAGACAGTGTAAATAAATCGTTGGAATACACTTGGACTGTTTGACAATCCAAAAAGGAACACGTAAAAATTCGTATTGTCCTTCATGCGTCACAAACGAAGTGTATTTTGTACTGTTAGGATCCATGGGTACATGAAAGAATCCATTTTTAAGGTCGAGTGAAGTGTAGACTTTAGAGTTTTCGAGTTTATCTAACACTTCTTCTATCAATGGCAAGGGGAATTTATCTTTAATCATTTTTCTATTCAAATTGCGATAATCTACACAAAGTCTGTGTTCTTCGTTTTTCTTTTGCATAAAACGATTGGTGCTGCGTAATCAGAACAGCTAGGTTTTATAATGTTAGTGTTTAACCATTCCTGAATTTGGTTTTCTACAATTTTTTGCTCTACGAAAGGAAGTCGACGAGAACGTTGGCTAACTGGGATATCATCACTCAATAAAATTGTCATTTTAAGATCAGTATCGTAAATTTTTTTAGGTTTGTAAGAGTTTACAAGTTGTTCAACATCATTACGAATTTTAGAGTTCGATATATGTGGAAGATCAAGTTTACATTGTTGTTCATCAAAAAGGTAGGCAAGGTTTACCAGAACATCATCATTTTTGCATTCATCAACATCTCGGAATATACGAATTCCATCACGTCCAAACGTGAATTTAGTTTGTTGTAAGAAATCAATCCCTATAATTGCATCTAAAGGGATCGTTTCATCATTAACGACATGAATTTTTGCGGGTAATGCAGTGTTCTGAATTGTTATGAAATTTTTAAAATAACCTTGCTTTCGACTCTGTCTCGGCCTATTCCTGAAAATGTACATTGTGATGGGTTCAATGTAGGGTAACCAAGTTTTTGATATGTTTTCTCATTAATTATGGTGGCTTGTGAACCAGTGTCACAAAGTGCTGTAATAGGAATTTTTGAAATGGTTATTTCAACGTGCATGAGATTTTTCGGTGGTGTTAATATCGAAATGGAATTTACAGTTCTATCAACTTGCGTATTGATTTTGTGATTGGTTATCGGTGTAATCTTTCGAGAATTCTTGGGGCATTCGGCCTGAACATGACCAAAAGTTTTTACATCCATAACATTTTTTTCCAATTCTTTATTCGGACATAGGGTACTTTTATGGCCTTTCAATCCACAGATGTAACAAATTGGTTGTTGGTTTGTAAAGCGCTTGTGTTCAATTCTATGCTGATTAGATGTTGAATTTTCATAATCTCGAAATCGTTTATCTGGAAATTGCTTATTATGTTTTGAGTTTAAAAGTGTTTCGTAAATTTTTAATTTATCCTTGAATTCACTAAGTGTTTTAGAACCGTACAAAATTATTTTATTGTTAGAAGAATCAGGGATACCATCAATAATATAATCAATCAGAGAAGAATCATCAACCGCACCCTTGTGAGCTAAATCTCGCATTGTTAAGAAATATTCCTGCAACGTTTCGGTTGGTTTCAAACGTCTAGCTTGCATCATATTGTGTAATTGTGCACTATTGATTCTATCAGAAAATTCGTTTAATAAATGTTCTTTCATTTGTGACCAATTTGTGATTCCACGAATCGATCGGATTAAATTTTCGGCTGGACCCTTTAAACATTTCTTTACGAAAATTATTTGATGAATAGGATTTGTGATATGATATAATCGAAACGTGTCTTCTATATCAGAAATGAAAGTTTCAATTGAATAACTGTCTCGAGAAGTGAATGGTTTAACTAGTTCCAGTAGATCTCGTAAATTAAAAGATAGGAAAGAGTTACAAGTATTCTGTTTATCAAACAACGGCAATAAATTTTGAGCTGAATCATTTAAATCAAGAGATTTCATGTTTTCGGAACGTAAATCGTTACTTGCTGAGTCAGACGTAATTGGCTGCGAATGATGGTTTTCGGGCGGAGATTTTTCGTTGAGTTCAAGGTCGCTTTCGCTTCCAGAGTTGAGAACAGTAGATTTAAATAAAGTGAGATCACATAAATGCGTTAAAATTATGTCACAGCAAGATTCTAATTCAGTGGTAAATTCTAGATGCAATAAATTACAAACAACAATTAATTCCTTAAGAGTGAATTCTTTAATATAATTTTAGTTTTTGTTTCTTCAACATTAAAATCAGTGGGAAATCGGAAAATTCTCGTAATCTAGAACGATTTTTTTCTATCGCCATTCTCACCAAAAATTAAACGATGTAGAATTTCAATGTTATTTGTGCTACTAGATTTTAATGATTGAGAAATCTTTGGATAATCATTTAGGGTACTCATACTGATAATTATTCAAATAAAAACACAAATATACAAATCTTATAATACCAAAACGAATTCTATGATTTGAAAATATGATAAAATACTTATATATTCATCAATTCAAGTTTTAAAATATAAAATGATAACTCATAATCATCAAAAATTTAAATGCAAAATAGTATCATATGCAATATCAATATTATATAGTATAGTCGACACAAGTTTTATATCTGAAAAGATACTCAGTTCTATTTCACACACCATGTAATTAATTTAAGCATTTTATTTCAAAATATCAAGTTCTTATCTTCAAAATATAATGTTCTATTCTAGAAATATTAACTCAAAATCTTTCAACTTTCGTTTCCACCAAAATTTTAAATATTCTTCAAAATAAAAATCACAACTTCAAATACAAAACTAATTTAAATCATCAAAATACGAATGTTATATTATCAAATATACTCTAAAAAATATAAGCAAAGTTTCGATTTCAATTAAAATTCCTGATTATCTTCAAAATTTGTTGTCAACATCAAAATTTATAGCTTCAAGTTTCAAATATTTTATTATCTTCAAAAGTTACTTCAAATGACCAATATTAGCATCACAATTGTCATTTCAAAAGAATACTTTGAATCCGTCATGGATTGGTGCCCTCTTGGCGAGGATGGCAAAATACATTTCCGCGCATGCGCTCTGCCCCCGTATCGCAATACCGGTAGTTTGGAAACGAGACCAAATGGAAATCGTGCAAGAAATAGTAGAAAAAAATTTTGTATCTCAATTGCAGGAATTTTATCCTTACTGTATTAAAGATACTGATAAATCCACACCCGAAAAGATTGTGCTAAGAATAAATCTGGAAAACGAAGAAGCTGAAAATTTCAAAAACCGTTATTCTGTTGTTTCAAACACCAATTGGATTGTTTACGGCTGTACTCCAAATCCACAAACGTCCACGTCACTTGACCATGGTTCAAAATTACGTGGTCCGTCGCCAAAAGCCCTCGTGTAGCTGAACAGTGCGACGTTAATATTAACTCACTCACCCAAATCCACAAAGGTAATTATAATTTTCTTACCCCTCATTTCTCTTCAAAACTTGCTTTTATTCCATACGAATATGCTGACTAACACAATAGATAGACAATACATAAAATCAAATTTAAATTTTCCATATGTTTTCACACATTGTTTAAATCTTTCATGCTTGGTACCACCAATTTTTCTTCGTTTATTGTGTGGTGGTACATAAAACTCGAGCTCATCAAAAAATAAGTATGACTAATATACTTCTTATATTTATTAACTAATTAAAAACTATGTAAAATAAAATAATGTATAGAATACAATATTGAAAATTTTAAAACTAACATTAGGTAAATTAGGACTAAATTAAATTACGCTTACAACATTAGTTTAAGAAAAACTTAAAAATGTTTTAATATATAGGATGACTAACAGTATAAGATGAAGTAAATTTTTTTTGACTACTATAAAATAAGAGAATTGATGAGTTATATGTCTGTAAAGTTCCCTTGTGCCTAGGGAAGGAAAAAGCATGTTTCCAGAACTATCATGCTCCTTGAAGTGTGGTGGTACGAAATATGTACCACCTATTTTTTAAAAACATTGGACATCCTTTTATTTGAAAAACTGTTAAATATTATTAACATGTACCAGCTTTTGTTCAATAATTATAGTTTTGTGAGGTTAATCTTAAATATTGGTAGTTATTTCCCTCTAGTGCATTATTTTTGTCAAAAATTAAACACATGAAAGAGTTAAATAGTAAGAGTTAACAGTATAACGTTCAGAAGAAAAAACTTTTGATAAATTTACATTACAGCAAAATGGTAAAGAATTCGGTAAAATCCTAGGAGGACCCACTGCTGTTTTTGGCGCCAAAAATTTTTCGCCAAAAAGCGCCAAATTGAAGGTTTTCAAAAAGGCGTCAATGACGAAAAACTCTTGGGAAGCGCATGCGTCAGCGGGGGATGAAATGGGCGTTTCGCAAAGATGAAAACGAATAAATACATTAAATTAATCATTATATAAAGAAAAAAACGGAGAAAGCAATGAAATTCATTTTAAAAAAGCATTCTAAAACCAGTGTGTACAACATGATTTACATTTTTAAAAAAGGACGAAAGGGGCGTTTCGCAAATATAAAATCGAAGAAATACATGAAATCAATCATTTTAAAAAATTTTAAAAGGCACTTACCTTACGCTTGCATTTCGTCATGTTCCGTTGGTGGATACACCCTTGCGATGGATGCAAGGAATTCATGAAAATTGTCATCCACCAACTTGTGACCTGTTCTTATTAACTTTCAAGTCCTTCACCACACGAACACATTCATGCTATTGCCAAACCAATATCTGGTCAAACGTAAGATAATTATTATAGCAAGTTTGCTTTCGCTAAACCAATTGCCCTTTCTCACACTCCGAACAACGTCGTGGCGATTATCTTTCGACTGGTTGCGGCAATGCCATTCGTAGACGTCAACCATTCCCTTTCGTTCTTACAAACGCTTATTTTTTTTAAACCTCGGACATTCATAACGAGAAGCAATTAAATTAGCTTTCATACACCATTCTAATGTCTCTTTCTTCCCCTTTGTGCCCAGGAGCACAAAGAAACCTGTCGTAGCCTCACTTTCAATTAAGTTCCTTTCACACGCCATTCTTAACAACCGGTGGAGAGCAAACCTTCTCAAACTAAGTCAAATGTCAAAATGACGTTTTTTCGGAAAAGGCGAAAAACGATGTACTTTTTTAGGGTTGCCATTTTTTTAGGTGATTTGAAAATCCAAATTTTTGGATGAAATGGAAGGGTTACCATATTGTAACCTTTATCGCTCAAAATTTGGCGACAAAAAAAATTTGGCGACCAAAAGTGGGTCCTCCTAGGATTCAACCAAGAATTCTTAACAAAAAGAATAGTGTTTAATTTTTTTGTACAGTTTTTGAGTTTATATAATAAAAGTGTTTTGATTTCTCTATAATTTTTAATGTATTAAAAATACCTGATTTAGTTTTGAAAGTACATCTTTGATACCTAAAAAAAGACATTCATTAGTTTCTGAAGTAAGTCAAATTATTTTTAGCATTTATCAGGAGAAAAGAGTCAAAATATTGAATTTAACTTTAGTTTTTGCTGGTTTGAAACTGTTTATATTTGCTGAATGTTATAAATTTTAATGACATATATTTATCTATGTTAGGAAAAGTGTATTAAATTTACTAAAAGATGTATACTTTTAATTATGTGGCAGCTTAGAACAAATTTCTGTATTTCAGATTTGTATTTTCTAAAACTTGGATTTGCCATAATTCAAACCGACACAAACAAAATGCGAGAAGAAATGCTGACTGTAAAGCCAAACTGAGCATTGTTATCAAAAAAATAACCAAGGGCACAAAAAAGAAAGATAAATATTTGAAATATGATATACCATTGGTAGGTGAAGTTAAAATATCATTACTTCATAGTCATAATACAACATCAGCAGAAACCTTAAGGATGCTAAGAGTTAATGATCAGGTAACTTATTTTTAATTTTAAAAAATAGCTTTGTCTTAAAAAAATAGCAATAGTACTATATTAATATTAATGTATCAACTTTTCCAGGTTTGTCAACAGTTTTACCAATACTTTTCAGATGGGATGTCACCAATTGAAGCCATTCGCTTTCAAGAAAAGAAATTTTTATTAGAAGAAAATTTCATGGGTTTAGCTAATGCTTCAATAAATCTTACTCATAATCAAATATATTACTTACATAAATGTTGGAGAGATGCTAACTTAGGCAGTTCAATTAATCCATTTGACAAACTAAAAGAAAAGGTTCCATTTTATGAATCAATTGGTAAATTTTAGTTTGATTTATTCTCACATGCAAATTCTTTATTGTAAATGTTTTATCTCTTGTTTTTGTTGGCTCACAGAATGCTCTTTTATTTCATACAAGCAAAGTATTTGCTTAACATATTTGAAATGATTCTAAGTAAAACCTTACGAAAAATTTTACAAGATTCTATATATAAAATTAATTTTTTTGGAGGGGGGAATGGTGTTTAAATCATAATATGGGCAGTAATTTTTTTATTTGACTTAATTACTTATTTTTAACTATTTTGCTATCTGATTATTTTTTATACCAGTAACATTTATTTTTCAAGTTAATTTTTTTTAAATTGTTTTTCATAACAATTTTTCTAAGAATATCTAAAGTTAAGAATAAATTAAAGTTAAGACTATCTAAAGTTAAAGATGAAGTTACTAAATCACATGAACTGCATGTTAACACAATAGGTTACAAACTTTTAAGGTGTAACTTTAGCTTATTAACAACTAGTAATCTGTTTTAAGAACTTGTTGAAGAAGGTCAACTGAGGTAGCTAAAATATTATATTTCTAGAAAGAATAATGCATTCATAAATATATACTGTAGTAAACAAATAACTTATGTGACATATTTTTAAACTTCCTTTTAGATTTGCTGCTATTTATTTTCCAAGTAATATTGGAAAAGTGATACTTTTATATTTTGTTTAGTATTTCATTTTCATACCTTTTATATTTCATGTATTAATATAAAGTAATTTATGTGTATTCAGGCACAACTGTTAAAGTTCATGACGATCATCTTTGGGCAGTTTTGCTTGTGACACCACTGATGAAAAGAAATCATCATTTATTTTCATCTAAAGAAATAATTTTCATCGATTCAACTTCAAGTTGTGAGGCATCATCTTCAACAATAACCATCTTATTATCAACGACAAAAGTTGGAGCTTTGCCGCTTGCAGTTATGATTCATGCATCCCAATCTATTCAGAATTACATCAATGCGTTTCAGTTGTTGAAAATGAACTTTCCCCAATGTTTTGGGAGACAAGATCTAAGCAGGTTTTAAATTTAGTATTATTATATAATATATTTATTTAAGTGAACAATATGTATTTATCATGTATATGCTAAGCTGAAATTATATTTATTTACATTTTATTAATTTGTGCACATGCACATTGTTAAAATTATATTTTCACAAATGATCTGCTTAGGTATACTTACTATATTACATAGTGAAATAAATAGTTCTGCTTATAGCTTTTGTTTTTCTATTGAATGAGATAAATTATTTTTTTATCTGGTTCAAAAAAATTCTTAATGATGGTGGCCTTCTTATTTTATTTTTTAGTTTCTGCAACTTTGTAACAAATTGTGAAATTATTTATAAATATTGTATACTTTCTAATTTTCTAAATATTTTCAATATTTAAGGGCCATGTGTTTCATACAAATTATCTTTCTTATACATGTGTTTCTATATATGTATAAACTGCATCTTTTATTTAAAATATAGTATCCAGAGGTCTTTATGAGTGATGACTCTTCAGCAGAAAAAGGAGCATTGGCAGCAGTTTGGCCTGAAGCAAAGCAATTGTTATGCCATTTTTACGTTGCCCAAGCAGAATGGCGCTGGCCTTTTTCGCACAAGATGTTGGTGCAAAAAAATTTTAAAATTAGTTAAAATTTCAAAGATCTTTTTTAGTACCCTCTGGCGAATGATGTCATGTCAAACGCTTCTGTTAAAAAGTTTTAAGTACCCGCTATGGAGTTTTTGGTGACGTTTTTCTATCACACATTTACAAATTGATTTATCACAATTAATCTTAATTTTGTTATTGTTGCAAAGTAATAAAAAAATAATTCATTTTAGTGACTTCAAGACCAATTCTTAATTTCTTGAGTTTTAATATTTGTTACTGGAAATGTTTAAAATTATACAATAAAAACATTATCTATGAAGTTTCACATTAAACAAAATATTTTACAAACCTGAACTATTTAGAAAGCATTTAACATTGGAATTTTCTCAACACACAAGTTAATCTAGAGTTTGATGCTTACTTCAAATTATTACTTTAATTTCTACATTCTGCGAACATTTTTTGAATTACTGTTATTTTACAGGTGATGTATGCTGACTCGGAAAGAAACCTACTGGAGGCTCAAAGCAATTTCCTTACAAAGTGTGAAAAATATCCGGATTATAAAAAACGATTTACAAATTTTTTGGCGTGAAAAAAAGAATGGATTTTATTTTTCAGGAACGAGCTCATCACAAGAAATCATAACACAAACAATTTTTCGGAAGCCAGTATACGGATTTTGAAAGACGTCATTTTATGCCGCGCACGAGCTTTTAATGTCATCGCCTTATGTGAGTTTTTCATAGGAATTTGGGAAGATTATTTTACAAAAAAATTATTCGAATTTGCCTCTTCTAGAAGATTATCAGTAACTTTACGACAAAATTAGAAAGAAGTCCGCTAATTTTATAGAACATGATGTGAAGAATTATCAAAAAACTTATTTCAAATTAAAAGTGGAGAAAACAAATACATCATTAAAACAGATGTAGGTGTATGCTCGTGCCCATCAGGATCAACTGGTGCATTTTGTAAACATCAATGTGCACTTATGGAGTTGACAAAAATACGTCTTCCAAATGCACCACCAGTTACTCCTGAAGATAAGCACGAGTTAGCTCTTTTAGCTTTAGGTTCAAAATGCCCACTGAAAGATTTCTTCTGTTATTTTAAAAATAATGAACTTTCCTCTGATAGAATAGAATCTAGAGCTTTTGAAATGCCAGTTGAGCAGGAGACAGACAATAATGCAAGCAGTACTAATGAGGGACAAATAATTAAAGCACAACAAATAGCTAATTATAAAAGAGAAGCAATATTAAATGAATTAAAAATAATTGAAGATTTTGTTAAAATAGCAGATTTAACTGAAGAATCTGGGGATAGGTTATTAAAAACTCTTGGAAAAATACAAGCATCACAAGATTTAAAAAGTATTTATGTATTTAAAAAACGGATTTTCAGAGGAAAAATTAAAGTTCAGCCAACCTCTATTGCTAGACGTAAAAGTCTTATACGTTCTAGCCGTAGAATACCTTCTGGCCGTCCTCTGAAAGCAGAAAAAAAATCTATCAAAAGAAAAAGAAATCTGAGCTCTAATATTAATTTAAATAGAGCGAATGCTAAATCTCATGGGAAATGACACTGATGTTTCAAATTAATGTGTCCATTTTTTCTTCAGTTATAAATATAAAAAATTATCAAGAATACGGAATTTAAAAATTTATTTCAAATAACTGTTTAACAAAGAATTTTAGTCGATAAATAAAAAACCATTAAACTATTGCTGATCTAATTTTTTGTTAAAAAATTGCTAAAAATGTTTTGTACCCATTTATGAAACATACTTTAAACTCAAAGTACAAAAAAACCAATTAAACATTCCTCTCAAGTATCTAAACACAGGGATTGGGTTTTAATGTAATTTAACCTTTAAGAGTTCTCAAACTTTCCTTGTATTAGTCATTTGATCCTCATTTGTACTGGTTGCTCTCAATATTGTACTCAAACATAGCGTCCACATGGGAAATCAGGGATGTTTGCAAAATGGAAAGAAAAAAAATTGCAGTAAAAACATGACAGTTCAGACAGCTCAAAAGCTAGAAATTCTTCCATATTATCTGGATTTCTTACCCGTGTGGTGACCGGGTATAAAAATGCATGAATAGTTCCAATGTAGCTCATGCATGTCGTAAAGTCTGAACTAGGCGACTAAAATGGGTACCCAGCGTCCGGTATAGCCGTTTTTATAAAATAAAATAATTTTGCAACTAAATGGCAGTAAATTTGTATATATATCAATAACTTATTTCACCAAAAATAAAGTTTATTCTACTAAGAAATGTAAAAGCACAAATGTAGAACCATTTCTTTTAATGAATTCATTTATTACATGAAATATTTATAAGGAAACAATGTTATCAAGTTTAAACCAGTGCAATTTTTTCAAAGGAATTAGATTTGAATAACCCTTTGTAACGGAATTTAAAAATTTTCATTTATGAAGCAGTTAGAAGGCTATCATCTTGACCATTATTAATTTGTAGACAAGTATTAATAATGAGTAAAGTAAAGTAAAATTTTTTAATATAAAAATACAATATACCTTTTAATTTATTTAAAGTACCTGTAACATGTTGATATACTTTAAATATTACTTTAATTTATTTAGATTTATTCATATAAATGTGGAATGGGGTTCTCTGAAAACATCTTTTAGTTTTAAGGGTTCAATGAGTCAAAAAGCTTAAGGTCTTCAACCTGGGATTCCTGGAACTTAACAGGGGTTTCACAAATGATCACAATTTGCAGATTCAAAATTTTAATTTTATTAAAGATTGAGTTCTTAAAGGCAATTCACTGGTAAAAATTAATAGAAATTATAACTTCAATTAGCTCCAAAATTACATGAAGCAGTTTGGATTTAGAGAGTTCTATATGTAGCAGGTATTTTTACCAATTTCACTTAGCTTAACACATTACTGCAATTGACGAGTATTATTATTTTCAAGGTACAAAGTAAAATTGAAATTTTGAAAGATGATATTGAACAGTTTCCTGATTTGCATATAGTATTTTAATAAACAGCACAACATTAATCTCAATAAAAATCAGTTTGGTCCAACATTAACCAGAAATGCAAAAAACATTTCTTGAATACTTCCTGTTCAAAAACAAAAATTATCTTGAATCCAAAATCCCTTTCAAGACACACCTCTCCTGATAAAAGAAACAACAGCAAATTGATGTATCGAATGACACTCAATTGAAAAAAAAAATTTTAGTGAAGTTGATATACACTTTTGGACTGACATTAGAAAAGAATATCCTTAAAGTACCAAGAGCTGCGAAACATCTAATGCCATTTGTTTCCCATTATATAGATGAAAAATGTTTCTCTTTGAATGCTACGACAAAAACAATACATGGAAATAGATTGGATGACATTAAGTCACAGACTTCAAAAATGATTCCAGATGTAAAAATACCTTGCAATAAAAAAAACAAACGCTGTTATATAAATAATTTTTTTTATTAATTATTATAGTTTAAAATATTATTTTGTAGAATATATATATATTTTTGAGCCCACATCCAAAAACTCCATTAGCTACCTTACCATTCATTACCTTATGATCGGAGCTATGACAGATTTAAAAATTTAACATTCATTTTGTAGGATTCAATCAGTTCTAGGTGTGATTTTCAAGATTATGAAAAAAAAATGCTGATTTTTTAACAGACCCATTTTCACTTTCTCTGCAAGAGGTTAATTGTTACTCACCTGAAATCAAAATTATTGACCTACAGCACCATACTACACAGAAAAGCGAACATAAGGAACTTATTTCACACACACACACAACTGCAAGTGATATGAATTACTTTGAATTTCAAAAATTAATTCCCCAAATTTACACAATTTGGCTGCCAGATATTGCTGTAGGTTTGGATCAACATATGTTTCTGAACAAATGTTTTCTATGAACATAATAAAAGCAAAAATGTGTTCAAAATTAGCGGATATATATGCACTTAAAACAACATCATTTTATCAGTATCTTCAAAAGTGAAGTAGCACTAATATAAATTACTTGGTAAAAAATTATTAACAATAAAACCCACAAGTTTGTACTTTTATCATATTTATTATATTTTAAAATTGGAAATGACATGTGCAAAACTATTTTTTTGTCAGAAAGAGAGAGAGAGTGGAACACTCTTCCCAAAACGGTTGGCCACACCTGATCTAGGCTATTCACTAATAATTTGCATAGAAAAACAAATTTTGTTGTATATACTAATATGCAGTTTGTATATTTCAATATAAAATACTTTAAATATTCATTTTACCTTATTCATTTACATAAAAGTACACAAAAAGAATTAACAGCTGCCAGACTTACTATCTGATGTAGAACATTGATTTAAATGTTTTTAGAAGTTAAATTACAGAATATTTATAAAGGTTAAAACTTACTAAGGAACTATTGTGGAATATATTTTCTAATATGGTTCTAATATTTTCAAATATGGTTTCTAATATTTTCAATAAATAATTTAAAATTAATTATTCATACAAGAAGTTGTTGAACTATATCTATACAAAAAATCTTGGTGGACTACAGATGTATAGGGGTTTTATAGGAATACACAATGCACTGTGAGAAACATATATTTAATTAAAAATAATTTTACATCTACCTTCAAAAATTCAACTACCAAAAAAAAAAACCCTTCAAACCACGGTTAACTTAGAAAATAACTTGATAGCTAATTTATCTTCAGAACTTCATAAAATTACAGGACAATCATGAAGCAAAACTTTATGATCTGGGATAATAGCCTTTGTTGCTCTAAATCCCCAATAAAGATATTAACTGTTCTATTAACTTGACGATCAGCACTTCAGTTCTATCATGGCTTCGGAAGTGGTCTGCGAGTAGCTGATATCCACATATATATATATATACATAACTTTATTTTGTAAATTTTTTTTAAACTTTTATGTAAAAAGGAACATTAAAAACGCGTTTTCCTTCATTGAGAATACTTTATTATTATCCCGGGTCCTTCAAAATAATTTTATACGCGTTAGTACAATGTTTCTCAAACTTAGTATTTTTCTGATGGAAAATGCACCTTTTTTTCATTTGTGGAAAAAAAAACACTTATTTGAAGAGGGAACAACTTACGAGAACATATATCAACAGATTCGTCGTAAAAATCTTAAATTTAAGCAAGAACATCTTCAAATTTTAGGTTGCCAATTCTTTCTCTCTTTTGTATGTACACAGGACTTTTCAAGCAGCTGTAAACATTTTAATGCCATTAAGAACGATGTATTTAAGAAAAAAAAATTTCTTAATGTGAGTAGTTAAAAAAAATTATAAACAAATAAAATGCAAAGTATGCAGTGGCGTAACGTACACCTCCCCGTATCGCGGGGGGGATTTTAGGAGACCTAAAGCATGATGTTATGGTGCTAAAATCCTTTGTAACATCTGGCATGGGGCCCTAATATATTCTCCGTTACACCACTAAATATATATATATATATATATATATATATAGAATTTTAATAGACCTACATTTCAACACAATGCGTGTAAAAATCCAGTTACTAAATATAATGTATAGGTGAGTGACACTTTGATCACAAATTAATATTATTAATGAGTAAGTATTATCAAGTTTTTTAATAACAAATACAATACTTTTTTAAAAAAGATTGTCTTTATAGATTGCACCTATGCTACATGTTGATCTACTTAAAAAGTTTTTTGACGTATTCTTCCAAGTGTGTTTGTGTGTGTAAAATGCGATTCCCTCTTTCACTAAGGTGATTATTTTTTACAATGAAAAGGAAGACGAAAACTTTAAGAAAAATGACAACACTTGAATATATGAAACATTTTATTAATTCAAACAAAAATGTGCTAATTACGCTTAAATTCTATTTAATTATCTTAAAAGTATTTTTCCATTGAATGATTTTTTTTTTTTGTCAACATATCATTTTCTTATATTTTGGGAAGTTAGGGCAAAAATATCCCTCATACTGAATTTTAAGGTAAGCACTGTAGCTAAAATATTACCATTCAATTTTTGTGTGTGTGTGATTTTTCACTAGTTACTTCACAAAAATCATTACCAACTGAAAGAAATTCTTTCAACTTCTGCATTAGTTCAAGGGCAGCACAACATAAATTAAACAATTTTCATGTAGAATGTGTTCAATTTTAAAGGCTTTAAGTAATTTCACCCATCTTTTACCAATTTCTCAGCATGTTGATTTTTCAATTGTTCTAATTTATTAGAATTTAAATAAACATTGTCTTTTTTCTACTTCAAACAGACAATTGTCATCGATTTTAATATCAAGCATTTCTTTAGATAAAAACGCAACGTAATTTTCTGTATCTGCCCAATTCATTTGCGACAAAACCAAAAAATACCATTGAAAACTGTTATTTCCTGTGATATTTGTTTCAGACCATTCTTCGACATTTTGGAAACGTGTTTAATTCATCCCTGAATACAGAGATAACAGATCAGTCTTAAAATATTTAAAAGGAGGACACTTTTCGAGGAAGGACAGAACCTATAAAAGGAGGATGGTTGGTCACCTAACCTAACACCTTATGTTTCGAAGGGTTTCAAGAGTAAAAATTTTGAAAAACTTCTGCATTAGAGAATACAATACGGAATTGTTTAATTTGAATTTGAGACAGAACGTTATTTCTTCCAAGATGTTCAATCAATTCTCAGAAATTTAAAAAACCGCAGTCCCGTATTAGCTGTCGTCCGTTCGGGTTAGTGACATTTTTTATGTCAATAAGTGTGGGAAACAGCCAAGTTAAGCAAAAATAGCTCTTCAAGTAGGCTTTTGAGAGCAACACTACTTCAGCATTCTAAATTCGTTCCGAACACAAGAACCTGACACGCGTTTTCTCCCGAATATTCACGAGATTCATTAAGAGTTATTATGTGGGTGTTCTTTTAAGTACAGCATGGTGGCGAGTAGTGTGGAATGTTGTTGACAATGGTGGAGTTCTTGAAATTTTCCGCCACAGTTCATCCGGAGAATAGAGATTTCACACACACACACAAAAATCTGCTTGGGTTTGAAACCAGAATAGTAATTACCACTAAGAATTCCAAATATTAATTCCGCAAAAATTCTAGTTCATACTGGAGATATTATTTTTCATTATACCATTTTAGTTCAATAAACAAAAACTTAAAAATAATAATAACGCACATAATTGAAAATAGTGCATTTTTGCAGTCTGGAAAAAAGAGATCTAGAGATAGAAATTTTATTTAGTATAGCTTTTACTGGAAGTAAAATAATAGAAAAATTACATAGATCAAAAATATTGTTTTAATCCCGGGGTAAACATTTCGTCGATCGCGATCGACCAGTGGACCGCCAAGACATTTTCGGGTAAAAACCCGAAGATTTTACGAGTTAGTAATTATGTACGGAAAATTCAAGATTGGCCGACAGTACGCAGACTTAGACTTTACTGACTACAAGAACGAAAACTAACTTTAAATAAAAATGTTTCACTTGCTTCCTAATAAATACATCATTTGATATAATTATATGAGTGGCTATTATTATTAAATTTGTATCTTGCGTTTTGTTTTAAACGCGGTTGTAAAAGTGTTTTTTTAATTTTAGTCCTGTAGGTAAGCACATATTCCGTACTTATAATTAAGTTATGATAATAACCTTTTCCTTATACATTACTACACCTACGACATTGGACAGTAGAAGCACATATTCCGTACTTATAATTAAGTTATGATAATAACCTTTTCCTTATACATTACTACACCTACGACATTGGACAGTAGAAGCACATATTCCGTACTTATAATTAAGTTATGATAATAACCTTTTCCTTATACATTACTACACCTACGACATTGGACAGTAGCGCGCACAAGAATTTTTCAGGGTGGGTCGAGCGTTCAAGGTCTACCATTTTCGTATCATAGCCCAATACGAAGCGAAAACTATTTTTTTGATTTTGTCGAGTGTCGAGAACAAAACCAGCAAAAAATAAACTACTGAATAAATAATTAACACTAATAAATAAATAAAAGTATTCATAACAAATACTTAATTACATTTTACACGTAATTTACTTGTTGAAGAAATAGTTATATTTCACGTTGCTTGTTTTTTTATGTTAAGAAATATCTTTAAATGATGCGAAATTAATGTATGATAAAATTGTAAATCTCTATTATCGATCTCTATTCTCCACCAGCGTGCATTGTCGGAGAAATCAAATTGTTTAAAAATGTTCTACGGTGTGGCACTCTGAATTATATTGGTAGAGTGGTTTTGCACAGCTAAAAGGTTCCCGACATCTGCTGTAGAATCCTCATTATTCCTAAGAAATCAAGCAGTGTCTACACTTTGTTATATATTCTTCTTATGATTTTCATTTACTTTACGTCCAAGCAAACTAACAGGAGCAGTTTCATACCAATATTTACTACCAGCTGGTATACCCGTTCTTCGCACGGGTGAACTGAAAAAATTAAACAACATAGATTGAAGGACAAAGAAGTTTTTAATGAGTTAATGTAACGTTAATTTCAAAATAAACAAAAAAATGCTTTTTGCATATCTCAGCTGAAAAAAAATAACAAAAAAACCTTTGATAAATTTTAAGTCTGTAGATCAAAAAGCTGATAAAAAGGATTTTTTTATTTATAACTCCCCGTAACACTCTTGAGGGTCGATTTTGAAAGACTCCCTAAGCAGATCTCTGCTCAGCAAAAGTAACACATTGTTAAAAGTTTTGTGTAATGAACGTTTAAAATAGTGGAAATAATTTATATCTGAAAGTATAATACATTAATATTACTTTCTGTTGTATTTATTTTATGTTAAAATTGTAATATTCGCAAGCAACGCCATTTCTTAAAATATAATACCGATTCAATGAAAAACATAGCGAAATGTTAACGATAGAGTCAAGTTGGCAAATGTCCAGCTACTTTCGTAGCTCGAGCTTTATTAGAGCTTTGTAAGACCCACCGTGTAGGGGTACGATGCACGTTAATACTTTATCAAACCGCATTATGATTTACTGCAGTTTTTTTCATACAATATTTTTTTTTTGGATCACTACATTTAAAATTAATGTATATACATAAACAAAATACTCCACTTTGGAAAATTTAATCCGTTAGAGCTAATAAATTAATTAAAGATATTCCAGTCTAAAATTAATGATATACACCGTTCACTTAAAATTAGTAGTAAAATCATTTTCTAAGGTCTTCATTAACATAAAAACATAAGACACTTAAATTTTGACATAAACTATTTTTTCGACACAAAAATAATAATCTTTGCACTCCGCTGAAAACGCCGTCAGCTGAAAACGCAATATCTGCTACAAAACTATTCGGCTTCCCCACTAAAATACTCATCATAGAACCTGTGCTGCCATATATCTTGAAACGGTGGATTTCAAGAATATTCCTGCTAAGTATTGGTAGAATATACCTTCTAAGTTGGTGTGGTGTGGCAGTTAGGAGAAAGGGGTGCCAGCTCAGGTGTCGTCCACGTCACTTGACCATGGTTCAAAATTACGTGATACGTTGCCAAAAGCCCTTGTGTAGCTGAACATTGCGATGTTAATATTCACTCACTCACACACTCCAAAAATACAGTACAGTAGTTATAATTATTTTTATACTTAAAAACGCAATATCTGCCTATTCAATTAAAATTATAGCGTTATAATTAACTACTAACCACAAAAAAATTTTTAAAATTTGTCCAAATGATGCAGTGTGAAAGAGAAAGTTTATTTACTTTAAGTACCAGAATCGATAAAAACATTTAATTTGAAAAAAATCAATTTCTTACTACCAAATCTGCATATGAAAATCATAAAAGAAACATTAAAATAAAGAGATTTACAACAACCTCTCCCTTCAAAACTTCGTTTTATTCTGAAATAAAAAATAGGCATTATTCTGATCCCAGGAATTAATTAGAAGCGAGCCCCTTGCGTAGCCAAAACAAAAGAGTTTTTCACAAACAAAAGATAGATATATGCTGTGGTGGGCTTTTTTGCAGCGCAAGCCAGATTTGCTTGCAGATGCCAGAATTTTTCCTACTTACTTGACAAATATCGTTATATTTTGGACAATTTTTACAAATTTTTATAAATTATAGCTATGCTATAAATTATAGCCTATGTGTTATTCTGATGTATAAGCTATATTACTGTAAAGTTTCATTAAAAATCCATTCAGTTGTTTTTGCGTGAAAGACCCACTAACATCCTAACAAACGTTCACATTTATAATATATATTAGATTAGTTACTTTATGTTCCGTTAATTGCTTCTAATGTGCATTATACTTTGATGCTTGTACCAGGGGTGGCGAACCTTTAAGTTTCCACGTGCCATTTTTTTAAAGAAGTGTTTAGTGAGGTATAAACATGCCGTCAAACAATTTTGACTTAAGATTATTGGAAAATAATAAAAAAACTAAATACTAACCACTCTAAATTCTTTATTTACTATGACAAAAATACCTTTTTCACTGAATTGTTACAATTGTTTTAGTTATACGTGTAATATTGAAATTATAAACTAACAGAAATGTGACTCCTATTGTTGCTGATTGGATGACAAATAACTTATATTAGGATTTTAAAATGTTACTTTTAGTAGCATGCAGGCTGAATTGGAGTCATCTGCCAAATGGTTTTTTGCTGTAGTTCACTTTTTTGACAAGAGGATTTATGATTTGTTTCAAAATGCCGTTTCACAGACGATGTTCTGCATAACACTGTTCCAGAACATAAAACTCACACCGCTTTCTGGCCTTTGCTAATAAGGCCGTATTTATGTTTGAAAAAATTATCTTTTACTCTTACTATCTTGTCCTTTTTGTGCTTTTGCTTAAATGTTGATGCCATGTTAAATAACAGTTAAAAATCGTAAATATAACCCAAATACACTTTAAAATACAGTTGTGTCAAGAATTTGACTATGCCATGCGTAGATAAACCTTGCGTCATAAGCATTTGTAGTCTACGATGTAACTAAGGCAAGACAATAACTAACGAGTCAGCTGCCCGCCACCCCGCGACCGATCACTCGGGTTTCTGCATAAAACTTCATAGTAAACTACGTTATTTTGAAAAAAAAATGCAAACCGCTGTGATCGCTGACGTGCCCAAAATATTGTGTCACATGCCATCAATGGCATGCGTGCCACTGGTTCGCCATCACTGGCCTATACTGTGATTTGCGCTTGTGAACTCAAACAAAAATAAGTCTCGAATTGAGAGACATAGTAAGAAAAATTATAGTTTAAAAGAACTAAAAAATACGCTTTTATAGTGAATCGAACTAAAAAGTAAAAAAATAATTGTATATATTGTTATATATTGTAAGATCGTCTTGTAGTTGAATACATCTCCTCTAATTAACCGGATTTACCGTTTTTATTATTTCCGTCAAAACACATCACTATATTAATATTTTCATTTACAATTAAAAGTCAGAACGGGAACTACATGCAGCTTCGTCCATTTTACGTTCGAGACTCTTCTTCTTCTCTCCTTCCCGCTCAAAGGTCAAAACAATTCACAGCAGCGCCCTCTTTTTAGTCTATCGTGTGCTATGTGTCAAGCCTCTTAGTGTACTATGTGCCACGCCGTTACAGTCTAATTATTTCCTTCCATCCTGGAGAAAACCTTTCACGATAGTTGAGTGGAAAGTTTTACTGTGATACCTGAAAAATACTTGACATAGGATCAGTTTATGCAACAGTAGAGTTAAGAATTATTTCTTGAAATCCTTTTCTTTTAAACGGAGCTAAAAATATTTTTTTTAAAAAAATTACGTGCAAGTACCTGTTCTATCCGAAATTAGTACCTTATTTTAAGGAAGGCATTAAACTTATCCCTACAAATCTATGTGAATTTTAACATATACAAAATATCATTTGGTGAAATACTGCTACCCCAAATGCAAACTTTAAAATACAAATTCAAATATTAATTATCAAAAAAATTAACATACAAATATCAAAAAAAAATTTTAAATATTAATACCAAAATTTAAAAATAAAATTTCCGAATATCAAAATACAAATACCAAAAGTTTAAAATACCAATACAAAATATCAAAAAATTTAAAATACTAATATCAAATATTAATACTAATATGCAAATACCAATCATTCTAGACAAAAAAATAATAATACAAAGAAAATTCTTATTTTTCCATCAAGTCTCATTATAAGTGTGTGTTTTTTCAAGTTTTAAGGGATACAGCTTAAACTATCAGCATTCTGATTCTGTTTTCCCTTCCGATAAGCAATCTCATAATTAAATGCTTGCAAAATTAAAGACCACCTTAAGAGTCTTGGATTGGTCCCTGTATTTTTCTCTAACCAGACCAAGGGATTATGGTCAGTTTGTATGACAAACTTTTGGTGTCCATCAAGATAGCATTTCAACTTTTGCACGGCAAAAATAATGGCTGCACATTCTTTTTCCGTAGTGCTATATTTTTGTTCTGCAAGCGACAGCTTTTTGCACAGGAACATGATGGGATGTTCTTCGTTTTCACGTACTTGCGACAACACAACGCCTATTCCAAGATTGGATGCATCACACTGAATGATGAAGGGTTTTGTGAAATCAGGGCTGTATAAAACTGGATTTTTAGATAGTCTTGTCTTGAGCCCCTCGAATGCATTCTGGCAAGAACTGTTCCAGTCAACGGTTCATTTTCGATTTCGGCCTTTAAGTAAATCTGTCAGTGGAGCTGCGATTACTGAAAAAAAAAAAATTCGGGAATATATCTTCTATAATAGCCAGATAATCCTCAAAAGGCTCTAACTTGCCTCTTGTTAGTGGGGATTGGGAAATCTTTGATGACCTGAACCTTTAATTCTCCATGTGTTCTTAAGCCTTGGCCTACAAATGTCAAGATATTTAACGTATGCTTGAGCAAATTGACATTTGGATGGCTTGATATGTAATTTAGCGGAGCGCAGGCGATCAAATACATCTTTTAGATGTTTTAGGTGATCATCCCAGGCTAGTGAAAAGATATCTATATCATCTAGGTAGGGAACTGCAAAGTCTTCATAATTTCGTAATAAGTTAGCCATAAGTCGACTGAAGTAATAGGGCGCATTTTCAGACCGAAAGGTATTAGGCAAGGGAAAGAATTTTGTCTGAGTTACTTTATTCAACCTTCTGTAATCGATACAGGGCCTTGCTTCCTTTCCCTGAGCTTCAACAAGTATTAATGGAGATGTAAAATCAGATTCTCCTGGCTCTATTATTTTCAGTTCTAACATCTTATTAACTTCTGATTTGAGAATTTCAATTTGTCGAGGAGACATACGATAAGGCTTAGCAACAATTGCTCGTTCAAATTCTAATTCAATATCATGTTCAGCTAAATCGGTACATCCAGGAATATTCGAAAAAAGATTACTATATTCATATAAAAGTTCTTTGAGCTGTCCTCGTTGAATTTGAGATAATTTTTGAATTTAACTGCACATCTCTCGCTGATGATTTTGTCCCATCCTGACCTATCGTTTTCAAGTTCCAAACTAGGTATGTCTTCTTCTTCGTCATGCTTTAAAGGATTAACGCACAATAAGTTAATATTTTCCTCTCGTTGGTGATAAGGTTTTAGCATATTAACATGATAAACGTGGGTTTTATCCTTCTCTGGGAATTTGACCACATAATTTGTCTCAGAGAGTTGTTGCACTATTTCTCCAGGGCCAACCAACTGAACAGATAACTTGTTAGGCCTGGATGGAGCTATGACCCAAACCAGTTCACCCAGTTGAAATTGACGCTTAACGGTCCGGCGATCATACCACAACTTCTGTTTTTGTTTGGCATCTTACATGTGTAGGATTGCCAATTCCTGGCATCTTTTCATTCTATTAATGAGTTCAAATACATAATCCACAACACTGCTTTCTACATGCTCTTCTTCTGTCAGTTTCTCGTACAATAACACCACAGGAGTCCTTAGATTTTTCCGTGAACTAGTTCAGTTGGTGAAAACCCAGTACTATCGTGTATAACAGTCCTTAGGGCAAAGAGGGCTTGAGGCAGAAATTTCTCCCAATCTGGAATTGCCTCCAGACACAGGTCACGAAGAATCCTCTTCAATGTTCTGTGCATTCTTTCCACGGGATTACTTTGTGGATGATAAACAGAACTTCTAACTACTTTAACTCCAAATCTTTCTAAAAATTCTGTAGTTAGTGCACTCATGAATGACGTGCCTTGGTCAGTCTGTAATTCTCTTGGGAGCCTCATTCGGCTGAAAATCTGTAACAATGCATTTACAACAGTTGTTGAGCAAAGGTTTGCTACAGGAATGGCATCAGGATACCTTGATGACATACATAACGTTGTAATTATATATTTATTTCCAGACGGTGTCATTGGTAAAGGTCCGCTTGCATCGATGTTAATCTTTGTGAAAATTTCAGTTATTACGGGAACAATTTTTAGTGGGGCCTTCTTTTTACCTTGCGGTTTACCGACCCTTTGTCGCATGTCTTTACAAAGTCCTCAAGATCACTAAAGCATGTAGGCCAGTAAAATGTTTTGAATATGGCATCTTTCGTTTTAGTTACACCTAGATGAGCTGCAGCCGCCTCGTGACCTATCTTCATTCAATTTTTTCTATACTTTTCGGGAACAACCAAACATTTACGTTTAGTGCCATCCTTATCTTCCTTTTGGGAAAATAGTAAGTTATTTTTGACAATATAATGATTTTTCTTTGAAGACCCTCTTTTAGCTTCTTCAAACAGTGTTTTTAATTCAGCACTGTTCATTTGTTCCTTTGCAAAATCTTTATGAGATAATTTTATAAGACTTGATTCAGAAATTTCAGGATGAATTAAAGGCAAAATATCATCCAGTTCGTCCGGAGATTCTTTATTCTTTTCGTTACTTTCAGGAATAGTTTCTCCTGACATATTAAGATCTTGTTTACTCTCTTCAGTCAATTTCTTCTGCGAACGTGTTTCAACAGCGTTCACCATATACACTTGTATTTCTTTATTCTTCTTCACTTCTTCAAACAATGCAGCAGTCTTATTTCCCAAAAGATATTTTCCTTGATCTAATGAATCTCTTAAAACAGCAGCTTTCGTAATCACATGACCAAACACACAGTCCAACTCAACTTCAACTTCAGCCATTGGAAGACACACTGCGGTTTCCTCCAGAGGAGTTCGAATCCACACAGTTTCATTTATAAACATGGAAGGCTTTACGTATTTTTACATATTAAATCGAGAGTTGCACCAGTATCTCGTAGTATAGGCATTTCAATTCCATTCACTGTTCCTAAACTTGTATATGGAGCCAATACATCAGTACCATTTTTAACACTTTCATTAGACGCGACTGTTTCGTAATTCTTCTTTAGTTTATCACATTGTGGTCTGAGATGTGAATAAGACCCGCATTCATAACATCGAAGCTGTCTTCTCTTCTCAAAGTCTTTCTCGTGATTTTTTCATGGATAGGTTCCTTTTTTATTTGAAATTTTGACTTGCAATCTTTAGGAGTTTCCTTTGGTCTGGCACCACTATAATTTACACCACCTTGGAATTTGTAACTATTTTCTTAGGGATTTCTCTTCTGAAACTCTGTTTGATGCTTTCATATTCGTCTAATTTCTCTGCAAGTTCATAGGAGTTTTTAACTTGATCCAGTCCTCAAGAAAATGCTCTCTTACTTCAGCTGGAACACGGTACTTCAATTTTTCAGTTATTAATAGATCTTTCAGTTGCTCGAAAGTTTTAACCTGTAATTCAGCTATCCATTTTGTAAAATAACTATTCAGCTCATGAGCATAATTCCTCCAAGACTTCTCTGCTGATTTTTGATGTCTGTAAAAACATTGCTTCAACTTTTCGCTGTTCAACCTGTACCTCTTCAATATAAGATCTTTTACAAAATCATAATTATTTGCCCTTTCGGTAGGTTCTCTAGCTAGCATATTAGAGAGTTCTGCTGGTAAAACCGCCAACAAGTAGGCCACCCAATCCTTCTTTGGTACTTGAGCTAATTCTGCCTTCCTTTCAAAATTAATCAAATATAAACTAATCTCATCATGTTTTTCATCAAATTTAGTTGTGATTTGTGTCAATTGAATCTTAGGTCCAATTTCAACTCTTCTTCCAGATTCATCATTTAATGGTTGATTCTGCTGCAATAATTCTAATTTTCTCAATTCTAATTCGTGTTGTCTGGCCTCTCGAGCCATTCGCTCTTCCCTTTCCCTTTCTTCTCGTTTACTTCTTTCTTCCCTTTCTTTTTCTTCTTGTTTACTTCTTTCTTGTTCTTTCCTATCACTAATGACTCTGTCGAGAATTATCTTCACTTCCTCTTCAACATAAGATTCGCTATTTAGAATCAATTTTTTTATATCTACCACCTTGCTGGACTGATCTACTTCAACCCCCATTTCCTCACATACTGACAAAAGATCAGGTTTATTACCTTTAGCTAAATATGCCATGATTTAGGGACTAACAAGATCAGAATGCTTTCCAAAAAGAAAATTAAAATAAGACGAGTAAGAAACTTATTTTTCGATATATTATTTAACTAAAAGTAGTTATCGATTTTGCACTGTACCAAAATATGCACAAATATACACTTAAATTATAACGAATACATACATATTCAGCACTTTCAAACTCTATTTTTCAAAAGTTTCAAGTGATTAAAATATTTACGTAACTACAATACCAGAATAATCAAACAAGCACAAAAATAAAAATAAACATTTCAATGCAAAACAATAACATACACCTTAAGTCCAAATTATCTCTTCATAAAGTCTCTTCAAAATTTAATTTGTCACTCATTAATTGTCATTTATTTTCAATTTAAAACAAACAAATGCGAGCAAATATGTTAAAAAAATTCTATCTATAGAAATTATACAACTTCACCCTTAACTGGAAAATAATAATAGATGTTTATATTTTAAAAACAAACACATTTTTTATTAAAAATGTTTCAATGTAATGACTACTTTTAAATCTAAGAATACCATTCAAATAAAATCTACAGATTTACTTTTTTTTTTTTTTCAGAAAAACCAAACACTTCTATTCGCAACAACAAAAAATCTAACACAATAATAACAGTAAAATAATTCCTTTGGTATTCTGAATCCACAGAAACAAAAATTTTACTGAACAACTTATAAAAACAAATTCTTATATGATTGGAATAGCTACATAATTTATGCATTTAACCTTGAGAACTTCTGAAACGTAATGAATCAACTTTTTTTTTCCTCTCAGTAAAAGAGAAGTCATAAATATTTCGTTGACTCAGCAAAATCAAAATTATTTCTACTTAAATATACACTTTATATATATATATATATTTTTCACTGCACCTTCAAATCGTGCTATAATCACAATTTTCATAAGCTATTTATCATTCACTCTTCACAAATTCTTAATATTGTGTTTACAATACAGATTATTTTAAAAACACCGTTGAGAGAATCTTTTAATTTATATCTCACACACACACACACAGAAAACACAGTTTTAAATCAGAATACACTAGCTAAAACTAAAACAAGAACAATTTTATATACTCAATTCAACCACAGACAAAATCAATTTTCTTCCTTTTTGTAGGATAAATTTTTGTTTTTATTTAAAAACAAATCATAAATTAACGAGAATAGCAGGGATAAGTAAAAGGCTTTAAAATAATCAAAATCCAGCATTTAATACAAAGAGTGAATTAAGAATGATTTCTGTATTTAATTTGTACCCATATTTTAATACAAAAATTGAGATCAAATTTAAAATACGCCCGAAGGTACTTTCTCTCTCAGATAGAAAAAGTACTTACCCCAACTATTTCTTTTGTTGTTAAAGACACTGTTTTTAGTTTCGTCTCATCGCTGCCACCAGTCTGTAAGATCGTCTTGTAGTTGAATAAATCACCTCTAATTAACCGGATTTACCGTTTTTATTATTTCCTTCAAAACACATCACTATATTAATATTTTCATTTACAATTAAAAGTCACAACGGGAACTACATGCAACTTCGTCCATTTTACGTTCGAGACTCTTCTTCTTTTCTCCTTCCCGCTCAAAGGCCAAAACAGTTCACAGCAGCGCCCTCTTTTTAGTCTATCGTGTGCTATGTGTCAAGCCTCCTAGTGTACTATGTGCCACGCCGTTACAATATTAATATAAGAATAAAATGATAAAAACAAGAAAATTAATGCAATTGGGTTAAAAGCATGGGAAAACATCAATTATTATAATTTCTTACTAGTTCTATTTCGAAATGCTGAGTTAATATAAAAATGTAGTACAAAGCGCCAGCCCACGCTTTTACCACAATGACATCAATTTTCTCGTTAATCATTTTATTCTTATATTAAAATATATAACAATATATAGAATTATTTTTTTACTTTTTAGTTGGCTTCACTATAAAAACGTGTTTTTAGTCTTTTTAAAGTATTATTTATTTTTCATTTTTTAGATCGATCTACAATAAAAGCATGGTTTTTTTAGTTTTTTAAGCTGCCATTTATTCATTGTTGAATTTATCTATGAGTTTGATATTTGGTGCCGGAATTACGTGGCTGCTGGAATTAGACTTGCTCTTTAATGGATATTAATTAATGGGTCTTATTCTATCTGTTTACGGGGACCTCGGAGGAGTCCCATACCGTTGCATTTCAATGATTCCGTCTCTATAGACACAGCTCAAACTAATAAAAGTGTGTAAGAAGAAATATTAAATGCTATTCGTATTATCACCTTTAAACGTATTGCTGTAATGTTAATTCGTATCACACTTCTAAACAAATTCCTTTATAAAAATAAAAAAATATTTAGCGAAACAAAAATTTTTTTTTTTTATGCACGAATCTTTTTTTTTTTTTTTAATTTCCACTTTCAGAAAAATTGTATAAATGTTTATATTATGGTAAAACATTGCTGACACTGCTTGTTTTATTTGTATTAACCTCAAGCGTATTCGCCTTTACGGTTTTTCTTAATCTTTTAGTGGCTATATATGGAATTTGTCTTCAAATCTAAAAATGATAAATCCCTTAAAGACCCATCCCGTACGATCGTGCCGGTTAAATATTCTTATACGTTTTTGCTTTGGGAATAGTTGCATGGAAAGAAAATAGCGAATCTAACGATTGAGCCTCTTTGCAGAAAGTGTAAAGTGTTACTTTTTATCAACAGACGATGGTTGTGGTCCATGTTTTACTTTCAGCTGCCAAATCTAGCTTTGTTTTCAAATACAACGAAAACACGTTTTCTTTTCATCTGTCATAAAAAAGGTAATTATCAATATATATTTCCAATTGCATAGATACAAATTTTTGTATTAATGTTCAAATAAGTGTAAAATAGAAGAAATATTAATTATACTCTATTAATGTTGCTTGTAGGACTCGAGATTTCGTGACCCGCACGATCGTGCGGGTTGGGCGTTACTGAAGTCACTGCAACTGTAAAGGTAAGTACTTACCAAGCGAATTTTCTTTTCTGTTTCAATATTTTTGGTGAAATCCTACATAAAATTGAAATATATAGTTATATAATTAATACCAAATTTCCTTGGGAGTCGCCATGAATGAGTCCCTTTTTTTCTTTCTCTCTCTTTTTTGAAATTAATGTTTGTGGAGGAGTATAGCATTTTTATCCTCTCCACAGGTATCTGCATCCATATCTCCCTCACCCCCCCCCCAAAAAAATCTGGGTTTTCCAGTGGGAGTAGGTATGATGTGGTTTAAATATATATCGTCGGTCTAATTATCAGACTGCGTAACTCCATCTGGGATGCTAATTTGATACACTAAGGCTAGGCGTCAAGTTGTTGTTTATGTTCGCCAAGATAGGCGATAATATTACAATATATGGTTTACTTTGATATTTTTATCGTGCGATAATGTGGTTGCCATGGGAATAACGTATATTAGTGTTAGTTTTTGTTTTGGTTTTTTTTTTTTTTCGCGGGATCTCTGCTCAGCAAAAGTAACACATTGTTCAAATTTTGTGTAATGAACGCTTAAATTAGTGTAAATAATTTATATCTGGAAGTGTAATACATTAATATTACTTTCTGTTGTATTTATTTTATGTAAAAATCTTGCCACCACCTCTCCCTTCGAAATCTAGTTTTATTATGAAATAAAAAATAAGTGATTATATACACTGATCGAGGAATAAATTAATAGCGGAGCGCGCACTGAGGCATGGCGTAGACAAAACAAAAGGATACAGGAATCGTGCCAAAAAATGCTTGAACTTAAATCAGAATTTAGTGATCACTCGGATGATGACAATGCTGCGAACAAAACATATGAATCGCGTGTACTGGAAGAAGAATCAAGTTCAGATGAGAGCGATGAAGAAAAGCATGGGAATATTTGAAATATAAAGGCAATTTTGGATCATTCTTTACCACAAAAGTCTCTTGGATGCATTCATTACATTTATTTAGCTGTTACAAATTCTTGATTTCAGTGCAAAGAAGATGCAATATCAAATAAAATTCCTCTAAAAATCAAAATGGATCCTTTAAAATTTAAGTTAGAGATAGTTGAAGCGCGTAATTAGCCTCTCCACCTACAAACAAAAGTACTTTAACTGATGATGAATGTAACAGTGTTGTAATTCCACTCGCAAAAGATCGAAGCGTTATAATCCACCTGCTATGCATGTCATGGCTTTTATCCTGGCCATTCTAGTATAAAGGCTTGACATGTATAGCCATTATTGAAGTTTTGATGACATTTCAAGGCCTCGCAAGTGCAGATTTGAAAACTACGAAAGCAGTTCGAAAACATGTGAAAAATGCAATGGTTATTCATACTTGTCAAAAGAAAAAAAGATTTTTACAGTAAATAAATAAAGAATTAATAAAAGAGTTAATGATACATCAATAATTTCCCTATTTGTAACAATTTTAGTTGAATTAAGATTGTTTCTTATATCATCTTAGAGCTAAAAATGTATAACTCGCGTAAAATTTCATAGGTGACCTGTTACACCGATAACGCCCAACCCGCACGATAGTGCAGGTACCCTTTGTTCCAGGGAAGGAATGGGAATTTTTAATTACTTTTCCCAGTGTCTTTGGGGTCTATATAGTATTAATAACCAGAAGAATTTAATATTAAAAGATAAAAATAATTCGGGTCTTAAAGGGATATGCAACTAGTCGCCAAATTTGCAAATCGTTATTCCTGAGAATCTTAATCAGAACAATGGAACAAAATTGTGAAGTTATTGTATTGTCACTTGACAAGTGTGCAAAATTTCGAATTAATCTGATCTTGTAAAGTGGGTAAAAATCGAGTTCAAAGATTCCGTTATATACAAGTGAAACTTGCATATAATAAAAAAGATTGTTAAAAAGAGAATAAATGAAAAAATCAATTAAGGATACATTAAAAAAAAGAAAAATTGAAGAACAAATTCATAAATCAATCTTGAGAGCACGGGATCATTGAAAAGCAGAATCGTCAGAACAGAGTAAATGATATTAAATGAAGAAAACAAAAAAAAATCAATGGGACCCTCACATATATTTATCCGAAATTCTTCAAGAAATACAAATTTTTAGAAAATTGACAGTATTCAAATGGCATGTGTGAAAATCGAGACGTGACACTTAATCAAAATATTACAACAAAGTTGGATAACAAAATTTGCTCCATTTGTTATTTGTACACTTGGTCTCAAAAAGTAAGCAGCAAACAGAAAAATATTAATGAAATTTTAAAAAATTAAGTTTAACGCAATATGAAATTCGTACAGGTTTTTGAACGGATGAAGAGGCAATACCCCGCAAAAAATAAGCGGAAAATAACAATTAGCACAAAGCAGTATAAAAAATACTATCTTTAACTGGTGCAAAAAAAAAAAAAATTGTTTAGTAACAAACATTTAGAACGTGTGACCATCTCTACCGGAGAGTCAGGTTGGACAACGAACATTCATACCTGCAATTGACAATCCCATTTTGCGGGATCAACGCTCATTCTCGAAGAAGGCATGTTGTCAAGTCGTTAAGGTTTCGGGAAAAAATGGCCCAGACATGCTCTACTACAGCGGTTCTTAAACTTTCGATTACCGTAGACCCCTTTCATGCATCAGCCTGACATCGCGGATCCCCAAAATTTTCATCAACCCTCTCTGACTCCCATGGCTGAGTGATTTAAAGGCTCCTCAATAGTCTGACTGCCTCTGCTATTTATAAACAGACTTTTTTAACACTTTTTCCCTTTAAGATAGCAGTGAACATCTAATACAGTGATACTCAACCTGCAGGCCGCATGTGACCCACAGGCCTTTTTTGAGTGGCCTGGACATGACCCATTGCACTAAGAAATTCAATTATTGGAGAAGAACGTACAAAAAAAAATTTAACAGGAAGTTCTATAGATCAAGCAATCAAATGTTTCCATTTTGCTATCAATTTGTTTTTTAATAATAGAAAGTAAGCAAGAGAGACTTTTTTTTGGTTATAGATGAAAGAAAATAGAAGTTATCCCATAAATCAGTAAAAATTCATAAAAATAAATGTTTTTGTGAGTGTGTTTTTAATAGATAAGTTAATACAGTATTAAAATAAATGCCAAAAAATGAGTTTTAATATTTTATTTGTCGATGTTGCTTTGGTCTTATATTGTGCTTTTTCCATTATTCGCATGTTAAGGCCCTCATGAAATACCTGTCATGTGTATGCAGCCTGTCGGGAAAAAGGTTGAGTACTCCCTGATCTAATATGTATATAAAAATATTACAAAATACTTGTTCCAAATAAATAAATATTTCTTCCGTGAGGATATCAAGGTAGAAGCAATCGCTATCATATTGGCGCGCTATGTGAATTCGGTTCTTAATCTTTGCACTTGTGTTCCTACTGTATTTTTTTTTTTTGTTGAAAATATTACATTTTTTAATAATAGATATGAAAAATTGATATTCTCGATCGAAATAATTTTCTGGTGAATATTTTTATTCAGTCTTTCATACCTTCTCTCTCAATGGTTCAATAAAATGAGTACCAAGCTTGCTTGGGAACTTAACACTGGGGGTTTTCGCGTCAGACTGACCACCTGACCGGAACATCTGCTCATGCACCTCAGGGCCCAAGGTCGCATATAATGAGTTGGGCGCAGTAGGCCTTGTCCCCCTCATGGGATGTCGCGCTACCGAGAAAAAAGAAGTTAAATATTTTTAGGAGGCAATTTAGTGATTTAGTCTAGAATGGCACCACGAGGACTTTCTGTCTGTAAAAGATGGAAATCTTAACATTAAATGAGAGACTTTCGCGGATCCTCTGAAAAGGCACTGCGGAACCCCAGGGGTTCGTGACCACAGTTTTAGAACCGTTGCACTATGTGCAAGTCGGGTTAACTTGCTGGCCATTACATTCGCAGCAGTGTTTCACTCACTGCGATTTTAAATTTTGAAAAATGTTACTCTTTCATAGTTTTATTTACAATTAATTATAAAATAAAACACTTAACCTATGGATTTTTGCATTGAGTCAATAAAAAAAGGGGGGAATGTTCTCTAGTACAATTTGTTTTGAGGGGAAAAAAAGAAGCAAGTATATTGGTCTTTCAATCGTGACATATTTAAAAAGATAAAAATAATAATAAATAAATAAAACCTAATGAATGTGATTTTTCCCATTTGACAGTATAGGATAAAATTTTAATTTTTTGCGGCTTTCAGGCACTTAAAATGCAATACAAAAAAAATTCATTTTGCGAAAAATTGCGACATTCAAAATGGAAAGCGTTTGAAAAATACTTACTAATAACAAAACATAATATAAAACACAAAAGGGAGACAAAAGATAACTGAAAACATTGTTCATGTAACTTTAGTGGGTAACAATTGTAAATTCTTATAGTATTTTCTAATTTTTTTGTGCAAAATCTTTATTTTATGCTCCCTGTGTTCTCTAAATATCCATTAAATTAGAATCGCTCAATAACATCAAACAATAAGTTAAGATGTAATAAATCCGCAATCTAATATCCAAGTTAAAGAGAAGTTAAAAATTCTATCTAATAAATCCAATAGATATCATATGCTGTTTTATATCAATAAAAATAATATCTGATTAATGAAACCAAACAGGAAAAAAGATGTGTAATTAATTATTCTTAAAATAGTCTTATACCATAATATTTATTCTTATAATCTTCTCTGCATCAAAAAATTCTGGAACCTTGAAGATGATATGAAGCCAACCCAAGACCATATTTATCATTCCAAAGTAATTGAGAGCATTAAAAATCAGCACCCCATATACGTATAGCAATAAATCAGCCGCCGATAGAACACAAGCTTACGAAGCATAAATACCAGTATAAACACGAAAAACGCATACACATATGTCATCAGTGCACCTTATCCACTTGTCAATTCAGAACTATCTCTCTCAGGACTTTTTTCCCGCCGAAACCAGATGGAGTCTCCGCCCATGACGATGACGTCACTCTATTACCTTACCTAGTCCTTCAATCACCATGCCACTTCAGACGATCCATCAGGAAATACCTTATTCTATTCAGGACTCTCCACTTCCATCAGGAACAATAAACTTCTATTAGGGGAAGGATGATCTTGCTAGATCCATATCCCCGAGACGTTAATCGAAATCACATATGTCTTAAATGTTTGCGAGCTGGGGTTTCCACAGAACAAAGTGGGGAGCTCTCATCTATATCTTTTTAGTAATCAGGCACCGAAGTAGAAAGATCAGCTTCATTCTTACAGCCGCGTGATGGCGGAACCAGCACGAAACGAAACATCCAGGTTTCACTTCAAGACTTTTCTACCCATCAAAACTTTCGAATTTTATTGGGAAATTGAAAATTTTTCAAGATTATATTTTGAAAAACAACAAGAAAATTTTTCAAGATTATATTTTGAAAAACAACAATTAACAGGACCCGAGTTTAAGATATCTGATCTCACTGGACACATTGGGCTTGAACATGAACGTTTGTATATTTCGAATAGTAGTTTTCGTTTGATAGTTAACAACACCACTGATAAACAAATATTCTTGAATTATGAAGTGAGCATTTTGGATGGCAAAAAGGAGTGCTACATTTCATAAATTTTGACACGATTGTCACAATTGCTTCGAAAGATTGCGAAATTCTTTTCTTAATTTTAGAAACAAATGAACCTGATAAATACATTTGTGATGACACATTAATTTTTGAAGGGTATTTTGAAAATGCACGATGAAACACTTACAGTTGCTATTGCGCAAGAAAAAGAAACGCCTCCTGTCTGCAATTTAGAGGACTTGTCCATGGATCTGAAGCTTATGCTCAACTCATCTCTTCTCACGGACATAAATTTATTAGTGGGTAGCGACGTCGTGCGTGCTCATAAGCTTATTTTGAGTGCACGGTCGCCAGTTTTTGCTAAAATGATCAAATCGGGAATGTTGGAGCAGCAGAAAAGTGTCATCCACATCGCCGACTTCGATATGCCCGTTCTCAAGAGCTTGATCAATTTTATGTATACAGGAGTATTTGATAAAGATTTCGACGATGTGTGTTCATTGTATTACGCAGCTCACAAACACCAGGTTTCAAGCTTAGAGAAGACGTGCAGACAGCATCTGTTGTCGAATATGGAGATTAGCAATGCCTGTGAACTCTTGATGCTGGCAGACCGCCACAGCGATCAAGATTTCAAAAGTTCTGTCATTGATTTCATAAAATTTCACTTCGACAAATTCAAGATCTCGGTTGTTCAGGAGGATTTGGAGAAAATAACCAAACTGATTCCTGGACTACTTTATTGGGGATAAAAAATTTTTTAATTGATTGTATTCCCTTATTTACTTTTTCTGCTATATTTAGAATTATAATAAATGTGAGTGCATAGCTTTTCTTTAGTGAAATATTTTTCATTATTTAAAAGAACTCTTGAGCAGTATATAACGAGAGAGAAAGGATTTTGTTTTAAAATGGCATGTGCAATTTTGAATCTAAAATAATTATCCCTATGGGATAAGGGTCTTAATGGTCATTAAAGAATTAAAATTATTACAACTAATTTAAATATTTTATTATGGCGAATTATTTCATTTGAATATCATATATATATAAATCCCTAAACGATTTACTTCATTTTCATTATATCTTAATTTTTTTATTCTTAGTAAATTTTGAATTTAACATTTTCTATACCTATAATACTAAGAATTGATTTACTTCATTTTCATTATATCTTCATTTTTATTATTCTTTGTGAATTTTGAATTTAACATTTTCTATACCTATAATACTAAGAATTGATTTACTTCATTTTCATTATATCTTCATTTTTATTATTCTTTGTGAATTTTGAATTGAACATTTTCTATACCTATAATACTAAGAATTGATTTACTTCATTTTCATTATATTTTCATTTTTATTATTCTTTGTGAATTTTGAATTTAACATTTTCTATACCTATAATACTAAGAATTATATATATATATATATATCAACTATGCATTTATCAGCTGTATATTATAAAATTGAGTGTATTTGATGCTTGATTGCATTGAAGCGTTTCCACACACTTATATTTTATACTATAAAGTTTTTCACATATAAATTTTTTTAAATATATAATAAAAATTAAAGCAAATTTTCAAAGTCTTTTGTTAACATTTTATATGTGAAAAAATAGTGCTCTAATTATTTATGAATTAGTGTTGAAAAACATCTTAAGAGATAATTTAATATACATATTTGTGTGTGTGTGTGTATTACGAAATTGAGTCTGAAAATTATCTTGTATGTGTAATAATTAACATGTTTTATAGACGTCAAAGATGTGTCGCGCATGTTCAGCAATTATAGGGATTTATGTAGTGTTAATCACTAGCGTAGCTAGTTTTTTTCGGGGGGGGGGCTGTATCAAAACTCCTCTGGGGTCCTTTTTGGATATGAGAACCCTGTTAATTGGACTGTAGTTACACATGTTGGGGGCCCTTATCATTGAAACGGTGCTATCTATGTCACTGGTGTTCATGCTTAATGTGCGAAAATGTAAAAGTTTTAAGATTTCTGATTCATGTTGCTGGCACGTATCTTATTTCAAAATTGATTAGTAATTAAGTAATTTACTTGTTTCTCATTTTGTGCTGTAATTAATAAAATAGTACTCGTATATCATGAACAATTGTTTATTTGAATTGATTTGCTTAACGTACACACACACACAAAGCGTAAATTACTTTAAATTCCAAAGATCTGAAATGAGCGACACGTATATTTTGGTTGCGTGACTTACATTTTAAAAATATTTAACGGTGTAGTTTATTGAATGAAAAAAATTAATGATGAATCTGTTACAGTAATAAAACATGACCGAAATCGGTTTATTACACCACGCTGTAAAATTTTAGTTTTTAGCTGCAATTCTTAAATCAAAAATTACAATGCTGATTTCCGAAAAGTTTTTCTTGAAATTTAATCGTTTAAAAATTTGGGTATTCTTATTATAGCTCATTCCTTGGCAAAGACTTTTTTCAAGTCCCGTTAAATAGGCACGTTTATCAAATTCGAGTCCAGGCAAACTAGAAAAAACAAAGCGATTTGTCCAAAGAAGAAAAAATGAAAAACATAACTTTTAGAATTTGTGTGAAATTTAGCTTCTAAAAAATAGTAGGTACTTTTTAAAACATTTTTGTGAAATTTAGCTTCTTAAAATAGTAGGTACTTTTTAAAACTTGCAGAAATTGGAATTTGAGAACACATTCCGAGCAAAGGAATCGGAAGTTCGTTAGAGAAATTTTTCAGACGTTAAGAAAAAATTCAGTTAAACCTCGGCCTCTAAAAGTAAAAAAATTTAGGACATTTTAATAAATTAAAATAGATGTTTGAAACATAATTGGAAATTTCTGTTATAACTATTGAAAAATAGAAAACTAAGACATTTTAATAAATTAAAATTGATGTTTGAAAGTCAAAAATGGAAAAGTTCTTTATCTTTTGCAAAATAGGAAATTAAGAACATCCCGAAAAGAAGGAATTTAAGTTCGATGGAGAAAAATTGAAATTTTTAAGACATTAGGAACAAATTAATGAAAAATTCAGCTTCTAAAAGTAGGAAATTAAGAATATTCTAATAAGAAAAAGATTGATATCTGAACGAGACATAATTGGAAATTTCTGTTATAACTATTGAAAAATAGAAAACTAAGAACGTTTTGAAAGAAAGGAATGTACGAAGGTGAAAAATTAAAACTTTTTGAACTAATTCATGCATGATTTAGCTTCTTAAAGATATTGAACACATTCTAAAATTACTCAAACGATTTTCGCTAAACCACGTACCTTTCCTTACGTTATGCGGATTCTTTCCTCCTTTCGAACGGCATCTACAGCATTTTAACTTCTTTTCCGTAAGCACCATCTAATAATTGCCACCTTTTTCTAAAGTAATATAAAAAAATTTCTCTACTTTTAAATATTCCCTTTCTTTCATTAAATGAGCACTTCTGATACTCTTTTTTCAAAATGACTTCCACCCTACCCCCTTCCTCCGCTTATCCCGGCTTTGCTCGGACTTTTACCGAGTGTAAAACTTAAAATTCCTTGTTTCAAAATTTTTTCGCTTTTTGTCAGACAGGTTCATTTCCCCCAGCGTTGCACGAACATTTTTAAATGCATAGCATATTATCATGGAAATTCTTCTTGACCTCTCGCTATCAGAGCTCTCGAGTAAGTGAACAGTGAAACTTAAATATTCACTCTACAACTTTTTAGGCCCCGGAAACGAAACTGTACCTTTTTTAAAAAATAGTTGTATGTTGAAAAAAGTAGAAATTTTTATAATTGCAAAAGATCACAACTGTATTAAATGTTGAATTAAAATTGTGAGCCTTTATTGAAATGTTCGATACACGGAAAAAAGTTTCAAGTAATTATTTTATAAATGAAGTTATAAAAAATTTGAATTTGATAAGTAGTAATTAAATATTTAAAATTTGAGTATTTTTTAAAAATTCGTAAAAAAGTTTTCAGTATTTTTTAAATCACTAACTCTAAAAGATCAAAGTATGAATTTTTTAAAAATTGTCATATAAACGCATCGATATTAATTCATTTTGGAAAAAGAATTAAAATATATAAAGTACAGTTTTTTTAAAAAAAACTGTATTGAGACGAAATAAATTATTTTTCCAACCACAAAATTGCTGGTGAAGTTGTTAAATGCGCGAGTGAAATTTGGAGTATTTTTTAAAAAATCATAAAAATTGAGCGATGATGTTTCGAACCCGGGTACAAGCGTAAGCGCTCCGGAAAATAGAACACACTCTTGCCAAACACGCCACGAACTTAACAAAGACAGGAGTGAAAAGACGTTTAAAACACATATTAGAAAAAAATCATAAAATATGTAAAGAATCATTTTGTAAAAAAAAACTCGTGACTAAATAAAGTATTTTTCCAATTAATACAATTATTTTTATAAATGAATAAGTTATAAAAAATTTGAATTTTATAAGTAATTAAATATTTAAAATTTGAGTATTTTTTAAAAGTTCGTAAAAAAAGTTTTCGGCATTTTATTTTTTAATTTACTCACTCTGAAAGATTGAGTTTTTTAAAAATTATTTTCATATAAACGAATCGATATTGTTTCATTTTAGAAAAAAATCTTAAGATATGAAAATTATCGCTGTTTTGTAAAAAAAGTACTGTATCGTGATGAAATAAATTACCTTCCCAATTACAAAATTGCTGGCGAAGTTATTAAATGCGCTAATAAAATGTTGAGTATTTTTTTAAAAGATCATACAAATTAAACGATGATATTTCGAACCCGAGTGCAACCGTTAGAAAAGAGGCGCTTTAAACGATCGGGCCGTGAAATCTTCGGCAAACGGGTGAAAAGACCTTTAAAATAAAAAGAAGAGAAATTAAATTCCGCCAAATCTGGTGATTTTCAATATTTAAAGGCGCAACTATTCATCAAACGTGACGGGCAGAGAGAAAAATATCGTTTGGCACCAAACAGGTTTTCGTCGCCAAACCCTCGGCTATTGAAAATAGCGTTATTTGTTAAAGAATTTATTATTTTTTTCGGGCTTCATTTTTAAGTTAATGTCTTCAAACTTCATATATTGATTGCAAACAACGTTGATTTTTGAACAAAAAATGTAAACAATAATGCTCAAACATTTCTCGCAAAAAGTGAAAATACGTAAGACAGAAATTATTTTTTAAAAACCTTAACTTTTAAGCAATTTTTTCTCTTTGTACAGATTACGGATATCATACTACACACGAAAAAAAGTTTAGTGAGATTATTTCTATAAATAAAGAAGTTACTAAGTATTTAAATAAAATTTTGAGTATTATTTGAAAATTCATAAAAAAAAAGTTTTGACATTTTATTTTTTGAATGACTGATTCTCTAAAAGAAAAAAGCATGAACGTTTTTAGTGTAGAATATCATTTCATTAACGCGAAAGAAAATGCAAGCGGACAAAACATGGTTTTGTTAAGCCTTGAGAGGACATTTCCGTCCATACCTTAACACCTGACGGTCAACTTGCATTTTTCAAAACAGCTGCGTCTTTGCGACGTTTTTTGCTTGAAATATATTGAATTTTCGTTTTGCCAGATGTGAATGACAAATGAAACTGTGCTTCATCAGAAGTCATCCATGCTTTGTATCTACCTTTGCATAACAATAAATACAGAGGCCAAGAACGTTTTCTTCATTTTTCTACGGTTTTCGCAGACATTTGATTACAGACTGGAAAATGTACTTTTTTATAGCCAATTATCTTTATCTGACAGTAAATTGTCAATTGCCATATTGATAAATTATTTACCATAGGTTTTTGAGGCAAAGAACTTTCTGCAGCGATGGTTCTTTTCAACTTCTTTTTTTTCTCTTTCATTAAGGACCTTCCTTTCGTTCACATTTTTTTCCTGGAGCTTTTGATTGCGAGCCAAATTTTATATTTCTTTTTGAAGTTTAAATAGTAAAACAATAGAAAAATGTTTTTTTTTTAATTTTCAAATGTTTTACTATTTATACAGAATTTTAATAACCATTCTTCAAAAAGCTGTAAAATTTCGTTTCGGGTTTGAGGATCCAATTTCAGTACTGTAATTTATTCCCTCTAATAAAAATGGCTAGATTGGTAATTTAAATGCTTCATTTTTCAAATAAAACCAGTAGTAAAACGATAGAAATTCCTCATAAAAATATGCTTTTAAAACTGGTCACACTTATTTTGAATCAACCGGTAATGTAGGTTATCAATTATTAAACTGTGGTCTGCCTTAGGGTCCTCAATGCTTTTCTAGGGGTTCCTAGAAGATATCTCATTTAATATACTAAATATTTCCCTCTTTTATAGACTGTGAAAACCCTCGTAGATAAATTGAAATAAGTGTCATCCTAGACTAGATCACTTAATTGCCTCTTAATGAAAGAAACTTACAGAACACGTATTTCGATCAAGTTTATTACGTTTTTTAACCGTTTGCAACCACATACCCATGCTACAACGTAATGTTTTCAAAAAATATTAGAAATAGAAAAATGAAAGGTCGAAAAAAATCTGTATAAGTAGCAGAGGTAGTCTTAGTATTATTAAGGAACCTTTGAATCACTGAGTCATGTGTCGAGAGTTTGAAATCTTGAGGGACCGCCAAGTCAGGCCTTATGAAAGTGTAAGAACCCCTAATGTACTAGACCAGTGTTTCCCAACCATTTTATCGCCATGGACCGGTCAACGTTTGATAATTTTACCGCGTCCCGCTATAAAGAGGATGCTGATTGTCTATATTTTGGATTGTTTTGAGATTTATTAATTTTAATTTAATTGTATTTAAATATGATTTCAGATAAAATAAGATTACACCAAAAAATGAATAAAAAGTGATTTAACATGGAATTTTAGGTTATTTCCTTGGAAATTCCCACAAACCCGAAAGAAATACATCCCAGTAAATAAAACGAAAATACTTCAATATTGTTTGGACGGCCCCGTACCATTTGATTCATGGACCGGTGCAGGTCTGCGACCCGAGAGTTGAAGACGAATGATGTAGACCTGCGGTACTCAACCTTCGGGCTGCATGTGGCCCATCGCACTTTTCTTAGTGGCTGTACCATGACCTGTTTTTCCGACAAATTCAATTTTTTAAGAATAATGCATACAAAATTTAGCGCGAAATTCAAACAATAAAATATTATAAATTTTGCTCTTGATGTGCTGTTACAAATTGCGAGATAACTGTTTGTTCTTTTTGTAATTGTAAATTTTAGTGATAGCAAATAATAGTAGAGTAGCGCCCCTTTTATGGGTGAAACTAATTTTTAATTAACCCTCATGTCTTCCAAGTAAAAAATATCTAAAAAATATGTGTTGTTTCAAAATGATTGGGATCTTGACTATTTTGTAGAGAAAAATAAACACGGATCAACAACTTCATTGGTTTTTCGTTAAAATGTTATACTTAAAAAATAATATTATGCTCGTCACTGTATCACTGAGAACAAATCTTTCAATGGTTCTTTTTCTTGAGGACTTCTTTCAAGACGAAATAAATTAGCTTCCTTAAAAAAATCTTTTCAACAGCAACAAATGCAGAGGTGACAAAAGCATCCATTAAAATTTGTTCGATATATATATCTATGGATAAACATATAAATTGATAGAGAAATTGTTATTGTGTTTTTTAAATTCTTCCGTATATTCTTTGATAAATTCGGTTATTTGTTCAGATATTTTTTTAATGAAATCACAAAAAAATATTTGCATAAATTCGAAACAAAAATTCACAAGCATGCCTGAACTAATTTTAAACAAATAATACCGATTTCAGTCTGGAATCCAGTAAAAACTCTTTGCTACTATCCTGTCCTTGATAAATTAATATTTGAAATAAAAATAAATGAGACTTAGTGAAAAAAAATCATGTAAAAAAACTGTCATGTACCAAAGTATATGACAGTTTTGTGTACTAGAATGCAAACAAGGGGATTGGGATGATTGAGGAAAGAGAAGGGAAATTCCCCCATATCTGGGTAAAAAAATGATTAAACCTTTTTTTTTTCTCAGAGTTGAGTTCGATAGAGTTTAATATAATTTTAAAATAAAATGCAAAATCATGCATTTTAATGTTTGGATCGATTTTTCGCACTTTAAATGCCTTTGATCTTACTGCACCCCTCCTCCTACCTTATTAATCATGTGGCTGCCCGCCTGAAATGGTTGTCATATATATGCCGCCCGGCGGATAAAAAAGTTGAGTACCCTTGATGTAGACCAGGGGTGTCCAACCCAAATGACTTTGCGGGCCACTTCGTAAAAACATTATAACCTCGAAGGGCCGCACATAAAAATATGTACCTTTATATCAGATTTAGAAACAAAAAAATCATTTATTGCAGTGAAATTTAAAACAGAATGAATAATTATTATTGTTTTCATTATTTTTCATGTATACAGATATAGATAGTATAATAATTTTTATATAGTATAATAATGCAATGATCAAATAATATTTAAAATATTATGGTGTGTGTTGCTATTTTCTTGAAAATTACGGTGTTCCTTTTGAATTTATCTTTCGTTACCAATTGTTGAAATTTGATTTTGCTCTCATTCGCAAACGATTAAGTATACATTACTCTTTATCTTAACCATCCTGAATATTTTTTTAAACATTAAAATCTCTGAGACTGCCTCTCTTTTTTGGACACTCCAAACAGAAAAGGAGGAGGATAAATGAATGTCGCCCACACAGAGAATCATGCACCATCCATAGTAAAGGATATTATGCATGATGCAATTCGGAATTTATTAAAAGTAATTTATTATAGTAAAATCAAATGTAACTGTTTGATAAAATATAAATCTATTTTAATCTAAAGGACATTTCTATTATCAAAAAGGATTTATTTTAAAACAAGAACAGGTAACAGGCAAATACATTGTAGATTTATATATATTAAAGAAATTTTCACCTCAAATAAATTTCAAAATGAAAAAACTTTAAAAACCTGATATTTAATATTTTTTAAAAGGATTCGGCGGGCCACATTCGGCCCGCGTGTTGAACACCCCTGATGTAGACCATTCTTGAGTAATTAATCATTTTATAAAATTATATTTATCTAAAATATAGGTATTCCATTAGTGCAATTTTGATTGATCTTAATTGAATATATGAAAAGAATTGCATTGTAGGTGACATGGTATGATGAATGAGAAATATGTTCAGCGCCTGGTACATTTTTTTGCTTTGGTGAAAGAAACTATGTATTATCTTCTGCTGCAGTTAAGAATTGTACGAAATAAAATGCTTGACTTTTTGATGTCAAGCTTATTTTTCTAGTAATTCATGCTAACGCAATGCGATTAGAATAAATTAATTTTTATTTTACTCCTTACAAATTCCACTATATGAGAATGATAAGAATAAAATAACTATACAAGTTCTACTAAGCAGTGATGAAAAACACTATCAAGTGCATTAACATTGGGTAAACTAGGAATAAGAGATATGCTACGCTTTTTCGAAACTTACGCCGTTTGCAATGCTGACCTAAAATTAATGCTTCGTAAGTAATGAAAATTTATCTTTTTTTATACCGGGAGAATAAACGTTTATACCTTTCATTTTTGGATTCCTTATTTCCTAAGATAGCCTTGGAATCGCCGTATATTATCTATTTCTTGGAGGGGAAAAAAGAAATATGAAAACTTCAATGTAAGAGAATATTTGCAGATACATAAAATCACGGCATATTTCACGTCGGCCATGTGTTCATTCATTTCGATGAGTTATGTGAACTGTTGATATGTTGTTTAACAAGTCGTTGAGTATGGTTGTATATGTTTTATGTATCTCTTTCTGATACATATTGGAAGTAGTACTTTTTTTGCTTTTCGCATTAATTTATTCTTGTATTAAAATTTTGCGTCACTGTTTACGCAGGAAATTTTACCATGTAATGTACATACTATATCAAACGGTCTGGCATTGCTGATTGCTAGTGTTGAATCCTAGCCTTACCCAAAAAAAAAAGGAAGATTTCGGAGAATAACTGAAAGAGAAAGAAAAAAAATCGGGAAAATCATTCTAGGCTGTTCAATTTTTTAAGGAATTCAAATAGAAATAGGGGCTAATTATTAACAATGTATGAAATTAATACTAAAACAATGCAAGAAAGAATTATGCAGTATTAAAATTAAGCATTTAAACATCTTTTTCATGTGTTGTTATTTTTTGTGTGTTCACACTACACTATATTGTAACAGTCCAACTGTAGAACGCTCCATCGCTGTACAAAGCAACATGAGGGTTGTTGGCAACAGACCTCGTAATTTTGAATTCTGTCCGGCGAGGAGGAAGACACCCGAACTGGCACCTCCCCTCCAAACTATTACGCCTATTTGTGTGAGGACTTCGATCATCTATTGATTAAACATGCATGGGCCCCCTCTAATGGTGGGCCTTCAGTAACACACTAAGGTTCGAACTCATGACACACCGGTCACAAGTGCATAGTTTTAAACGCTGGGCTACCAAAACCATGTTCAAAAAGGGAGGTAAATTTCCGATGTCATCATATTTAAAGCAACATCACCAAAGAGGACTATAATATTTTCTTTAAAACTTGAATGTGTGTTGTTGTTACTTATGCCAACTGGTCGACAGTATCATCAGATCAAGGTCCACGAAATTCATCGTGGCAAGAGGCTACATTTTTACCCCCTGTCGTTAGCCTTAGCTTTGAACACCATATTTCACCCCAATTTTGAGGGGGGAACACCCTGGGGTTTGTCAGAGACCTCCCACGTCTCTTACCCTTCCACCAACCTCACGGGAGGACTTGTGGTTTGACGGTTATTTAAGAGTGCCCCCATGCTGCAAAGGCGCTACACATTTACAAGTATCCATGCCTTCAGCGTCACTTCCCACTATACCGGATGGGCGGCTACTTAAATACTTGAATTAATTTTATGCAAAATTGTGAAGGGAAGGGGGGTTCGTTCTTGCAACATGTAATGGTTGTGTTCCATGTTCTTTTCTTGAAATTTAGTATTGACATATGTCACGTTAGACACGCACATTACAAGACATTGCTTTCCACCCAGTGGTGTAATTTTCAAAAGAAAGGGGGGCTGGGTGAGGGTGCACCATTCTCGTATCATACTCCAATACGCCGCAAAGCATATTCCTTTGGTTTTATTGATTGTCGGAAACAAAAGTACAAAATAAATTATTGAATAAATAATTAGCATTATTTATAAAATAAATTATTAATAACAAATGCTTAATTATAAATTATAAAAAAGCACAAGCATTTAGGAATCTATTTTTCCCATAATTCAGAAATAAAGAAACAACCAGGCAAATTCATCATTATAGAAGCACCAAGTCATAAAAGAAGAAAAATCTCGCTTGAATCTGTAATTGCAAGTTTCTCAGTGTTTTCATTTGCAGTCACCAGTCTGCTTCTTTTGCCCACGGCTTCAAAATACGAAGTACCTTACCAAAAAACGGTATTACCCCCTCATCATTATTAACAAGAAATAAGAAAATAATTAATTGAAAGTTCCATAAAATTTAAAAGATGCTATCAAAATTATTAACAACAGCTCAGAGCTGTTCTAAAAGAAAGCTTCTCACCTGTAGCTGAGGGCATACTACCGGTGAGAGAGTAAGAAACATCTGCTTCTTTTGATTTACAAATAGACACAGGATAAAATCTAGGTTTTTCTTTTATTTTTGTTCGACTTAAGTTATAAGTTTTCCAAGGGCGATGGTAACGTTGTTTTAATTCAGCAGTGCAAAACCATTGAAAAATTTACCACGCACGGGGTAATTCTTAAGTTTTTACGTACTGTAAATTATATTACGTACTATATTACAAGTATTATAATCAATCAAAAGACAAATTAAGGATGATTGGGGGTTGCAGACCCCTGTTCCACCCCCTTATGTGTATTCCCCCTCTCTGAAGATTTTGCCCCTCGTTTTATACGGGAAAAATTGAAAATCATTCCACACATTTACATCAATCCACACATTTACATCAGGCCACACGCCAAAGAACACAATGCTACATCAATAGCAAAATTTAAAATTAAAAAGATCCAATTTAAAGTTGAAGACAAAAAGCCAAAAACGCGTAAATATTCCTCAAAACCGTAAGAACCGACCCCCAAAAAAAACTCGAGGCTTAGTGAGTGAAGGTTTATTATCTGTACAAATAAATAAAATTGAAGTGTCTGTTTGCAATTTTTAAAATTAACAGGTTTTTACCAAATGCATTTAAAAGTATATATACGGTACTTATATCAAAAAATAAATTAAAAAAATTTTTGTTTGTCTATCTATCTGAGTTTTCTGACTAATCTCTGAAATGGTTCGACTGATTTTGAAAATTCTTTAATCAATGGAAAGCTACATTTTCAGCGAGTAACATCCTACTAATATTATGAATGCGAATGTAAGTATGTTTGTTACACTTTCACGCGAAAACTACTGAACAAATAAATCATCATGAAACTTTGTACGCATATTCTTGGAGGTATTAAGAGTAACATAGGATACTTTTTATTAAAAAAATCATTTTTCACGTTCTCGACTAATATTAAATGCGAATGTTTGTTTGTTACACTTTCACGCGAAAACGAAAGATAAACAATAAACAATTGACTATAGTTTTAGCTGTTTGGAATTTTTCTATATTTATTGTTATTTTCTTCTGTCATTTCTATATGCAGTATAAAACTATTTGAATTTTTGACGTTAGGTGTCATTTTTGTGGTTAGATGCCACTTCTTTACACGCTGGAACAATCGCAGGCGATAATCTTTAAAATAATTTTAATTTTTTTACTAGAACAAAAATAAAAATGTTTTTTGAATTTTATTTTGGAAAATATAAGCCTATTGAAAAAAAATGTGTTAAATACATAACTGATCCCCATTTCCCATTCATTGAAAAAAAGTATATGCTTATTGGGTTTTATGTGTCACATTTAATTTCCTAACGTACATATTCGAGACTTAACAGTTTATCATTTCTCAGATAAGATAATCCAAACATAAGATTCCAATTCCAGCTCATTAATTGTTATGATTGTCACATGAACTTTACACACCACTTTACTCTCCAACGGAAACTTAATCTACAATATAAAATGATGACTTAGCAATTCTGGAAAAAGTATATAATACAATTTATAAAATCGGGCAGTTGGCAAGTTTTGCCTCCCTATTAAGATGGTATTTTATAAATAAGCAGCGTGAATATTAACGACTTTTTTGTTTTGCACTTACTAAAGTGAATATTTAAACCGTCGACACTCAGAGAATTATGGATTGTGATTACAAGCATTTGTGCCAAATATATGCAATACTTCTCTTTCAATGTAAATAGGAATGCAGCCCTATTTCATGTATCATGTTTTAAAAAAAAAGAATAGCTGATTTTGTTTTCATTCACTTTTCCAAGTGCAAAAATTGACATATTAGTAGAATTGAAGGAACTTTGAACACGTTTTTTTTTTTCATTCTTTTTAATTTACATACGACTCTCTAGAAACATTTTCTCTTACAGAAATAGTGAAAATGAGTGCATTGATAATATGTATTTTTTTATAACGAAACTACGCGTATCCTTTCAGTTTGTATTGTAAAGAAACAATATGAACTCAAGTTGTAACGCAACAGTTAGGTACTTCATACGTAACAGTTTTCGCAGATTTCAGGATTCTCTGTCTTTTCTGTCTGTCGTGATTTTTGCAGACTCTGTTCTTTAAAAATGCCTCGGAAGCGGAAATCTGGTCTATCAAATATTCGTCGCGAGCCCGTGCAGCAAAAGTTGCACAAAATGAAGAATCTTCGGTTCACGCAGAGCTGCGAAGATAACAGCAAGTACAGCGAAAAAGTATTTTGAGAATAGCTGAAACGCCTCTTCAGGCACGCGTTCGTTCAGAAACACAAGCTGAGCTGCAGGCAGCTAGAAGAGCCATAGAAACGCCAGAACAATCGCAGGCGAGAAAAATTCATAATGCAGAAATGCAGAGCTCGCGTCGTCGAAATTTCATACGTAAAGATTGGTCTGTATTTAATGGTACTAGGTTTCAATATGATGCTTCAGTTGAATATCATAATCATCCTTTAATTGTTATTGGCTGAAAGAATAAAAAATGTCAGTATTGTGATGCTTTCAAATGGAACGACGAAACTGCTGGAATGTGCTGTTCCAGTGGTAAAATTTCACTTCCATTACTTGATGAACCAGAAGAGCCTTTAAAAACTTAATTGTTAAGTGTTACAGATGAGTCAAAGCAATTCGTAAGCAAAATAAGAAAAAGTATAACTCTTGCTTTTCAAATGACATCCTTTGGAGTTGATAAAGTGATAAGAATGCCCGGTGTTCTGGCCCATCGTTAGCTCTTTTAAAATAAATTGAGTCATACTCAATAAAAGAAGTGGGACTGTATAATTTTTAACTCTATTTATTACAACGGCTCTTCGTCATGTTGTTTACTCACTCTCTTGGCATGGGCACACCCCAAGCTCACTTCCTTTCACTTCGCGGCATTTGCGAAGCGATGAAATTACAAGTGGCAAGGCGCTCTCAACATACCGCCCGCCTTGACAAATTTTAAGAGAATTTTCAACAAACAATAAAACAATTACAAATACATGATACAGTTTTCTACAAAAACATAGTACAATACATTTCTACACACACTTATACAATAAAAGATCAAGATACGGTTAAAGAATCAGTTACAATTAAAAGGCAATTTAACAAGTTTATTAACAGGTCGTTTATATACACCGCTTTACCCGTTTTTAACGTTACTACTCTAGTTACGTCATCGGTGCCTGGATGAACTTCTATTATTTTTAGCTAGATTCCAGTTAAGTAAATTTGAATTATTTTCACCTTTAACCAAAATCACTTCATTGACCTTAAATTTTTGGTTGCCTTTATACCATTTAGGTCTCGATTGAAGACGATTTAAATAATCGGAAGTCCATCGACTCCAAAATGTTTGAGTCATTCTTTGGACTAATTCCCATCTGCGAAGCCTATTCATAGGAATTCCTTTAAAATCTGGATCCGGCAAGGAGGTCAATGGTGAGCCAGTTAAAAAATGAGCTGGAGTTAGAGCTAAATCATCATTGGGATCTTCAGAGAGAGCACAGAGGTCGTGAATTTAAAACAGCCTCCACTTGTGTGACAAGTGTAAAAATTCTTCATGAGTAAGAATATTATTTCCCACAACCCTTTTAAGGTGACTCTTTAAAGATTTAACTCCAGCTTCCCACAAGCCTCCAAAATGAGGAGCGGCAGGAGGATTAAAATGCCATTGAATACTCTCAGAAGCAAGAAAATCCTCAAATTTTCGAACTTTTCCCTTTTAAACAGCCCCTTTAAAATTTTACGAAACTCATTGTTGGCTCCTACAAAGTTAGTTCCATTATCACTAAAAATATCGCTTGGTCTACCTCTACGAGAGATAAATCTTTTTAATGAACCAATAAATGCTTCAGTACTTAAGTTACTCACAATTTCTAAATGAATGGCTTTAACAACAAAACATACAAAAATACAAATATAACATTTATACACTTTTTTCGCTCTACCTGAAATTAATTTTATATGGAAAGGACCACAGAAATCCAATCCTACCTTGCTAAACACTCTGGCAATGCTTACTCGGGCATTAGGTCAATCGGCCATCCTTTGGTTTTTGCACTTACCTTAAGACATTGGATGCATTGCTTAATTATGCCTTTGACCTTGGATCTGCCATTTACAATCAAAATCTGGTTCTTATGTTTGCCAAGGTAGCCTCAGTACCTGTATGCAAATAAAGAACATGATAATGTTTAATTATTAAATCACCAAATAGAGTGGTTGTTAGGGATTAGAATAGGATGTTTTTGTTGTGCAGGTAGATTGGAATGTCTCAGTCTTCCACCCACACACAGTATTTTCCTCTCGTCTAAAAAGGAGACAAAGTTAATAAATTACTGGAAACTGGTAATGGTTGTCTCCTTTCAAGGCACCAAATATCCTTTGCAAAAAGATACAGATTGTACATTTCGTACTAAGAAAATTAAGGCTGTAGACAATTCAGCTACAGTTAAACTGCCAGTTGTTAGCTGTAGTGTGGATTTCTTTGCATTCTCCTTGAAACGCACACACCATGCAAGAATTCTCTGTAGTTTCAAAACGAAGAACACTTATCAATGATGGGAAGAATCTCTCTATTTTGCACTAAGAAACACATCGACTCTTGATTATCCTTTAACTCTCGTTGGTAATGTTCACAGTTATGCATCTCATCGACGTATCGAGGGAAGTTCACTGAAGACACTTCGAGGAAAGCAGGCCCAAACCACCACAATTCACTTCGTTGAATTTTCTCTGGAACAAGTCCTCTTGAAATGATATCAGCAGGATTTTTGTTCGAAGGAACATGATGCCATTTATTCAATTCTGTCAATTCTTGGATAATAACCACTCGATTGGCTACAAACGTCTTTAAGTTTCGGGACTCGTTTTTCATCCACGATAGCACTATTGTGGAATCGGTCCAAAAGAAGGCTGAGGTAATATCCATTCTTAATGCTCGTTTCACTTTATGCATCAATTTTTTGCGAGTAGAACTGCACTACATAATTCTAAGCGAGGCATGATTTACCTGCTTAACTGGCGACACTCGAGGATTTACTCGCAAAAGCTTTACTTTTATTTCTCCATCTGGGTTGATCGATCTAGCGTAAATTGCCGCACCATATGCCCTTTCTGATGCGTCACGAAGCCATGAAGCTCAATTACTTCAGCGTTTGGAATTACTATGCACCTTTCAATGTTGATGCCATTTTAAAGCCACTAGCGATCTCACAAATTCCTTCCACTCACTAGCTTCTTTCTGGGAAGCCTTTCACTCCAATCAATTTGAAGTGTCCACAATTGCTGCATGAAGATTTTTGCCTTGGTGATCACTGGACCCAACAATCCTAAAGGGTCAAAGAGTCGGGCGATAATCGACAGGACTGATCTTTTAGTAGGATGAGCATTTCGCTCTACTTCTACCTTGAAATTAAAACAATCAGTTTTAGATTTCCAGGCAATGCCTAAGGTTTTAATCTCTCCGGAGATGCAAAATCATACTCCTTCTCTGTGGTTGGGATTAGTTCGGATGTATTTCCACACCATTTATGCAAGGACATCTGAGCAGTTTGTAGAATGTCAATGAGTTGATGTTGCAAGGTTTTTGCAACCTCCAATGAGTTTGCTCCACTCAAAACATCATCCATGTAGAAATCATCACACAGGACTGATGCTGCTAAAGGAAAGTTCTCTCCCTCGTCAATAGAAATTTGTTTTAGAGTTCGCATAGCTAGAAAACGGAGCACTAGCCGTCCCATATGTGACAGTATTGAGTTGGCACACCTTTACGGGTTCGTTAACGTCCCCATTCCACAAAATTCTTTGAAGTGGCCGTTGACTTACATCGACATCAATCATGCGATACATCTGACGAATATCTTCCGTGAATGCATAAATGTGCTTTCGAAATCTCACTAACAAGGAAAAAAGGTCGTCCTGAATGACTCCCGCCGTTGTATTGAATGGAATTCAACGACCTTCCATTAGCAGTCAAAGCGGATGCGTTAAATACTGTACGCAATTTTTGTCGTGCTCTTTTTGAGGCCTGTATATACCATGGTGAGGCATATAAATAAGTATATTCAGGTTCTACACTCTCCGTTATCTCAGTCATATGTGACCTAACTCTTCGTATTCTTTCAAAAATCACGGTACAATTTTTTTTGGTAATCCTGGTCTCTAGACAAAGCGAGTCCACAGCGATTCGAGTCTCTTTAGAGCAATATCCTTCGAGTTCCCTAAACACGACCAATGCTCTTTAAAGGGAATAGAAACAATATATTTTCCGGACTCATCCCTCTTATGCGTCTGGGCATAATGCTCCTCACAAATAGAATTCTCTAAATTTTTAGGTAATTCATTATCTATCTCTTCAATTTCCCAAAATTTCCTCAAATTCGAATTGAGTTCTTCGGACCCACATATTAAACCGCAAGAATATAAATTTGGTTCATCCTCTACACTACCTCCTACTATATATCCAAAGACTGAATCCTGTAAAATCAGGTTCGAATTTTTACATTTATTTTTCCCGGTTTTATCACGTCATAAAAATACTCCGCACTTAACAAAATGTCTATTTTTCCCGGAATTTTGAAATTTGGATCCGCAAGCCTAACTGACTCTGGAATCTGCACATGCGCATCAAAAAATTTATTTGGTATAAGATCAGTTATCTTTTGAACTACTAACATCGAGATATTTCTCTTAAAACTTTTACTTTCGTTCGCAATGCTTGCCTTTACTCCGCGATTAACTGTCAATGAGGTATTATTTATGCACGAAATGGATTGATTGATTTTTTCACCTTTTAGTTGTAACCTTTGTAAGCATTCATTACTGATTAAATTTATTTGTGAGCCAACATCAAGTAAACATCTCACTTTCTGCCATTGCGAATATTTATCCTTAATCAAGCATAGTACCGTGGATAAGATAACATTCTTTTTATTTTCCACTAGATTAGTAGAAACGAAACCTTGACACCCTACTTGAGGAGGAACGGACCAGCTGCATTCTCCACCTGGGTGCGACTTATTTACGACTTCGGGGTTGTCTGGAAAACTTCTCTTCTCCCCTCCTGACGAAACATTCTTTTTGGCTCTTTCGGGAAATGTATTAGTTTGTTATGAGGCTTACCACAAAAACAATTTCGAAAGGAACACCTTTTAACACTGCAGTCGGGTGACAAGCATTTAAAACACGCATTTTTATTTTTTTCACTACATTAACGCGCTCTTGAACCGAAAGTCTCTTAAATTGAGGGCATGCATATAATGGGTGAATTTCATTTTCTTAAACATAAGTCACAATTTTTAATTTTCTCTTCATTGAGAAATACTTTGGGAGCGGTTTTAAAGGGCTTAAGTTTGCTATATTTGTGATCTTTTCTCGTCTCATTTACGGGCTTACCACTCGAAGTGAAATATAAATCACACTCTTTACCCAATTGTAACGGTCTAAACCAATCTCCGGATTGTCTAATATTAATATGAGCCGCCGTTTCCTATCTAATGTTTGAAACATTTTGTCTGATATAATGAGTTCTTTAAGAGTGTCAAAATCTGTTACTTTCCTCAGTTTTAAATAGTAATCGAAATTCGTAGTTAAACGCGAAGCGAATTGCACATGCGTTTCGTTTTCTCTACAGGCATTTCTAAAATTTTTTAGCACTGCTTGTGCTGTGGTTCAAACTCTCTTAAAACAATTGCTTTAATTTCCTCATAATTATTTAACTCTTTGTCGGTTATATAAGTTAAAATATTTCGAAGCTCTCTTTCCTAATAAATTTAATAGAATCTCTGCCTTAAACCTTTCCGGTACATTTTTGTTATTATAAAAGCTCTCTCTAAAGACGCAAAAAGTACCCCCACCCTTCCGATTTACTCGGCACTTTAATTGTAAGTGTTCTCACACTTTTAATGAAAACCTCAATAGACGTTTCAGTTTCACATTTGTTGAAAGAAGTTTCGCTTTTACTTGCATTATTTCTAGTTGTGCTAATTCTAACTCTGCTTTAACTCTCTCCAACTTAAGACGTTCTAGTTCTAACTGACTGTTATGCTCGGATTCTTGGGTTTTAGTTTCTTCTAATAACTGTTCTATCACGGTTTTCACGAACTCATAATCTTCTTTAAACACATCGCTCTCCTCAATTAACCGTTTTAATTCAACCCTTTTTGCCTCATGGCACGAAGGAAGTTAAACCTATTTCCTCAGCAACTAGCTTCAGCTCATCCTTCTTTAATTTTACAACTATCGCACATTTTGCTCGAACAACTCTACAGACTTTCCAAGAAGATAATACTAGACCCAAACGACTGTAAACTCACCGATACTAAAATTAGCTTCAACTTGAGGAATTAATTACTATGCACTCAATATTCAATAACTAAATCTCCACACACAATATTCAATAACTAAATCTCCACACACAATATTCAATAACTAAATATCCACACATAATATTCAAAAACTAAGTACCAAACACAATATTCAAAGACTAAATATCCACGCACAATATTAACAAAACTAAATATGCACATACAATATTCAAAAACTAAATATCCACACACAATATTCAAAACTAAATATCCACACACAATATTCAAAACTAAATATCCACAACACAATATTCAAAACTAAATATCCATGCAATATTCAAAAAGTTAACTGTTCACAATTCTCAAAGAGTTAACCATTCACACAATACACAAGAATAAATTATTTCCACAATATACAAGAATAAACTATTTCCACAATACTCAGAAAATTAACTATCCACAATACTCAAAGAATTAATTATTGACAATACTCAAAAAGAATTAACTATTCACAGTAATCAAACTTTTCACACAATACTTAAGAATAAAACCATTCCACAATACTCAAGGGATTAACTATCCACAATACACAAAGAATTAAATATTCACAAAATACTCAATTAAATCAAAATTCTCAAAAGACTAAGTCACAATACTCAGTAAGGTTAAGTCACACACCAAGGGACTAAATCACAATATTCAATCGCAAAACCCATAGAATTAACTATTCTCACAATACCACTAAATCAATATTCTCAAAAGACTAAGTCACAATACTCAAGGGGACTAAGGCTACTCAATTAAATCACAATACTCAAAATGACTTAATTACTTAAATCTCAAAATGAATTAATTTCACAAAACTCAGAATTAATTAATTACACAAACTCATGGTAAATTAATTACTCAGACCCAAAATTAATTCCTTACTCAACACTCAAAGTGACTTAATTACTGAGATTCAAATTAATTCCTTACTCAAAACTCATAGGAACAAGTTTGCTCTCACCTCAATGCCAGGACTTCTTTCACCAGAGACCATGATTTCTTGAATCCTCTGAACACCCAATACTATTATCAATAATAGTAATCATCACCACATACTAATATTTTTTGCCGATTTCTCCGGGTAGCTAGGACCATGTTCTGGCCCATCGTTAGGTCTTTTTAAAATAAATTGAGTCATACTCAATAAAAGAAGTGGACTGTATAATTTTTAACTCTATTTATTACAACGGCTCTTCGCCATGTTGTTTACACTCACTCTCTTGGCGTGGGCACACCCCAAGCTCACTTCCTTTCA
>BMAU01010457.1:0-11156 GCA_019973935.1 Trichonephila clavipes | reverse complement strand
TCAGTGCTTCTCAAACTTTCAATACTGGCGCCCCCCTTTTCAATCACAATTTTTATCGCGCCCCCTTATACATAATAATTTACTGAATGCAATAATAATGCACTTTTACGATAAAGCAACAATATTTATTATAAACCGTACAAATTCATGACATAAATATTAAATTTTGTATATGTTACTTTTTTAAGCAAAAAAAGTTAAGTAATAGTATAATTACTAAGTTATTTTTCCTTTCTCTGATTTTTAAATTGGAACATATTACAAAATGCGGGGTTGTTAGAAGACAAAATATAGATATCACCTAAATATAGAAAATGAACTCAGAGGCTCAATTTCTTATCTTAAAACTCCTTTCAAAAACTTTGCTCTGTAAGACAAGCCCATGGAAGTAGCTAATAATTATTAAACTTGTTCTTAATTTAGTATTAATTAATTAGTCCTAAAATACTCTGTGCGCCACTCATACTTTAAAAGCAGTGTTTCTCAAACTTTCAATACTGGCGACCCAATTTTAAATCATAATTTTTGTCTCGCCCCCTGTACAACAATAATGTATTTACTGCAATAAAAATGCACTTTGAGAGAGAGACGCTAAAGTTACAAGACGATCTTAATTATAAACCGTACAAATTAATACGATAAGTATATTAAATTTTGTGTATATTTTAAGTAATATATATATATATATATATATTAAGAAAATTACTTAAAATATATATATTACTTAGAGAATTATGTTATTTTTTTCTTTCTCTAATTTTTAAATTGGAACAGATCGCAAAATGATGTATTTAATTAAAGATTTATTTCCTTCAGCATTCATTTCTCAAAGCACAAATGTCATTAGAAAAATAGTCTAGTCAATGTCGCTCTCTATCATATCCATCACATCTGGCATTATAGGGTACGTTTGCGTGAGTCTGGGCAACCTATCGGACGTCTGCGCAAAACATGTAAAAGTGCCTTTCCTCGTACAATTCCAGTCAGTTTTGGTCGACTCGATACTCCTATAGCTACCGAATCTAGCTTGAATGTACATTTTTTTTAATTTCCACGTTAATTGTAATTCACGGTAATTAAATATTTACGGCAGTAAATTAAAACAATATCATACATACATTTTTAAGTCGTAAGCAAACATTCGACCATAATAAAGAATCAACAAGTACACAGACGAACGAGCATGGTTCCGAAAATTAAATCAAGGCGATCTTCTCAAAAATACTTAAATTTTGGATTTACCACTACTGAAGTAAATGATGGAAAAAAAGCCCCAGCTCGATATGTGTTAAAACTTACAAATCTGTAGAACAACATGTGAGAGTTGTTTTTAAAACATGTAAAATCATTTAGCTATGTTGGCAAAGAATTTTAAAAAGTATTTTTGGATGAGGACAGCTTGGTAGCAAGTTACGAGTGGATTAGTGATCTATTTCAAGATACTCCAGAGGGGCTCTCAACTTCCGAAGAAGAAATCTTCATAGATTTCACATGCAGTGAAAAATTAAAAGGCAATTTTGTAATAAATCGCTCTTTGAATTTGGGGTAGAGGTGGATGAGGAATTATCTGTACTGAAAACAAAAGCACTTCGTATACTATTACCATTTTCAACATCCTACCTTTTGCAAACCGGATTTTCTGCAGTGGATGCCTTGAAGACAAAATATAGATCTCAGCTAAATATAGAAAAATAACTCTTTAAGTGTCAATTTCTGATATTAAAACCTTCCTTTGAAAAAAACTTTCCTCTACAAGAAAAGCCCGTGGAAGTCCCTAATAATTATTAAACTTGTTCTTAATTTAGTAATAAAGATTGATTGATTGAATATTAACGTCGCACTGTTCAGCTGCACGAGGGCTTTTTACAACGGACCACGTAATTTTGAACCATGGTCAAGTGACGTGGATGACACCTGAGCTGGCACCCCCTCTCCTAACTACCACACCACACCAACGGGAGGACGTTTCAGCTCTCGACAGATTTAACGTGAAACGCTGTCCTACACGGCGGGTCTTTAGTGGTACTGGGCTCGAACTCGTGACAAGGCAAGCCACGATCCGATACCTATACCACTCGGCTACCGCGGCCAAATTCAGTAATAAGAAATTATTTATAAAATACCTTCTTCAGTACTGATACATCAAACGTATACTGGCTGAAACACCGACTCTTCGCACGAGTTCATTTTTTTAAAAAAATAAAACATTATTCTTGATATAATAGCTGAACTGTAAGGAGAGTAAAACTGTGTGCACGACATTGTGTACAAAAATGTAAAATGATTTTTTTTAGATAAATGCTATAATTGTAAATAACTGTTTAAAAGAACTGTAATTTTAAACCTCACACAATTAGCATTTAGAATTAATGTTAAATTATGAAAAAGAATATAAAATTCCGATGAAGAATAATTGTGTTACTTTTTTAACATTTAAAGCGAGAAGACTTCAAAAGTTTAACCCGGGAGCAGGCGCGTACTCGATACTAACATTAATGGTAGTGCGGGGGACTCAGTCACCCCAATCATTTGTTTAGAATTATTTTTACTGTACACGATACAAATCGGAATTCTAGTGAATATTTTTAATTTATAGAAAGTATACTTACCTTCTTTCAAGGACTATTCAATTCTTTGATGATTTGAGAAAAATCCAATAAAACTGAACTAAAATGATTCAAAAGTACAAGACCATAATAAAGGACGCAAATCAGACACTTTTCAATTATCCTACAGAAATGTTAAACCAATCAATTCTTTTCCAAATATCGCAAAACTCAATTATTTACAATTTCCTTAAGCGAAAAGCAAACACATGAAAGATGGGAGGAACTAATATTGATAATAACCATACCATAAGATTGAAGGTCAAATTAACATTCAGATTTTTTATCCAGAAACTGAAATATTTTGACATCTACTAATTTTTAAGAAACATCTGTCTTTTAGGGGATCATAGCCTTTGTTGCTCCATATCCCACAAAACCTGAACTGAACTGAACGTACTATGCAGCCTGGCTAAAAAGTGTGAATCAGGACTTCCTTTTCTTTTTCTACAACTAATGTACAGTATTTCAATAATAATTGCAGCGGTGAATTGTTTATCTTAGAATTTTTCTCAGGGTCTGGGTTTCGTTTTTTCTTTTAACGAGTAATATTTTTATGTTAAAACGTAATAAAAAATCTCTCATTGAGGAAAAACAGCAAATAAAACAAAATGTTTTTTTTTCTTTAATTTGGTTTTGGGATCAAAGATAGCTATTTGATGACGGAAAAAAAAAAGCTAGATAATAAATATAAATTATGCCAGTGTGTTGTTGTGTGTATTTTTTTTAATTATGGAAGAAAGCATTTTGTTTTACTTCTCTTTCCGGTTATTTTTTTTTTAAAAATGTAAATTTTCGATACGCTCGCGCCCCCCTTGTAGGGTCATCGCGCCCCCAGGGGGCGCGCCCCACACTTTGAGAAACACTGGAGTACATTCATTAATTATTTGCTGTACTTAAAAAGGATCATAACAATAGCGCGAAATTGAAATAAAACACAGTTATATTTATTTTGATGACTTTGTTTGTAATCATAACGTATTACTATAATTTTGTTTAGCAATAAATAAAACAATCTATAATTTCTAAAAATTTAATTTAAATTGCTTCAAACTGTGAAAAGAATTTTCAAAGAAATAAAGTATGTTAAGTTTACTTAAAGATACACACACATATTGTTTGTTCTTTTTACTGAGGTAACATGTGAAATAAACACATAATTTTTCTAATGTATTCTAAGACTGCTAAGAGAACTATTATTTATAAGATTGAATTTGAAAAGCGTAAATTCTGTTTGTATTTATTGCTATTTTAAGAGTGATGTGCATGATACCTTCTTGATTAAGATCTTTTGCCCAGAGAATTTGAAAGAATATTTAATGCAAACTATAATAATTGATTATGTGTATAATCTATACGTCTATACATATAAATAAAAATGAAGTGTCTGTTTGTAATTTGAAATTAACAGCTTTTTACTAAATGCATTTAAAAGTATATACGGTACTTATATGAAAAAATCAATTTTTAAAATTTTTGTCTGTCTTTCTGTCCGTCTGTTTGTTTGGGCTAATCTCTGAAACGGCTTGACCAATTTTGACGAAACTTTCACTGGCAGATAGCAAATGTTATAAGGAATAACTTAGGATACTTTTATTTTAGAAAAAAATTAGGATTCCGGGAAAATAAAATTAAACCAATGAAATAGTGAGCAATATCTGATTCAAATAGGGATTATTTATTTCAATAGGGACTATTTTTATTCAATAGGGATTATTTTTATATAGGAATTATTTTATTTCGCGAGCCTTCTGTCTCAACGATTGCTAGCAGTTATATTAAACTTTTTTCTTTGATTAGGTTGCTGCCATTCGCCACATTTCCCATTCATGTCTTGATCCTAATGATTTTACAGTCATTAACTGCATTGTCAAAGGTCATGCGTCCCTTTCACACCCTTCCTTGCGGCTTCGTTTGTGTTCGCGTTTCACCCTACTTGCTACTTATACCTATTTGATCCTAAAGATTTTAGTCCTCGCCCATCGACAGTGCAAAGGTCATGCGTCCCTTTCACCCCTTTGCTCAACAAAAAGCAAAAGAAAAAAATAAAACAAAAAAGAAACATAGATTCATAAAAAGTAGAAGAAAAGTTTTCGTAAACTCTGCGAAGTGAATAAACACTTTTTGTTAAATTCCACGTGGACGAAGTCGCGGGTAACAGCTATTTAACATAAAATAAATGCATCAGAAAGTAATATTAACGTATTACACATCCAGATAAAAATTATTTACACTATTTTTAGCGTTTATTACACAAAATTTGTAACAATGTGTTACTTTTGCTGAGCAGGTAGGTGTTTTCAAAAAATCGACCCACAAGAAAGTTACGGGCGTCATAAATAATAACAACAGTAATAAAAATCAGCAATTATATCTAAAGACTTTAAAATTTAGCAAACATGGTTTTTTTTCAGCTGAGTTATGTAAAAGCTTTTTTTGTTTAATTTATACAATTCAAGTAAAATTAACTCATTAAAAACTTCTTTATCCTTCAGTCTGTATTTTTTAATTTTTAAATTCCCCCGTGCGAAGAACGGGTATACCAGCTAGTTAATTATAAAAATACATAAAAATCGTATAATTTCTTTAAAATATTGTATAGCATTCTGTATGCTTCTGATAAAGTTAATCAAAATTCAACTTTAACAATCTATAGCAATATTTAAAATCTTTAAAAAAGGCAACAATAAGAATGTCAGAACTATTGCAGAAATTTCTTATAAAAAGCTTTTAATGAAAGGTTTATTTTTACAGAACAATAATAAATGTTGAAAAAAATATGGGTAATATTTTTTATTTGCTCCTAGTAGTATAAAACTATTTAATTAAAGTGATAGCAAAACGCATTACAGAAACAAAAATATGATAAACACAATTTATAAAGTAGATAAGTTATTTAAAAAAAAACAGAAATGTGAAAGTTATTCAATAAATAGTAAGGTTGTATAATCTTGAGTATTTTAATGTAATTAAGATACAAATTTAGTTTAAAAAATTTATATTTCTTTTGTGATATTGTGGCTTTTGTCAAAAAGTTTTGAATTATCTTAGAAATTTAAAATTATTCTAGAAATGTTTATTGTTCTGTTTAGTCTCAAAGTATTAAGATATTTGAAAAAGCAAACAAACAAGTATAATAATAATATTAATGTTTATTAACTTATATTTAGAAACTTTAAAAGGAAACTACAAATTCAGAGTATTGTGATTGTGTTCCTAGGTTTTTTTTTTAAAAAAAAACCCTTAGAATTTTTGAGTTTACTTTTGGTGGAGATATTTCAATAATTTTGACTAAGTAATCTGGAAGCCAAGCTACGTTTTATTCTAGAAATGAAACTAATATGTTTAAACAAACAATTAATTAAACAAAATATGTTTGTATTAAATCAGAAATTTCATAATTCAGACAGAAAATTTGAAAAAAATATTAAATGTAATTTTTTGGAAGTTCGAAAAAAAATTAAAAAGCTCAAGATCATTATTATAAATTTCTAAATATTTCATGGAAAAAATTTACAGTTTGCAATAATAAATAGGAAACTTTAAAAAGTTTGAAAATTTAGATTCGATTAAAAAAGAATTTAGTTATTATTAATCCAAAATTTATAACTTTATTTTCAAGCATTCACAGAAATTCCTTCCACACCGCTACAGAGAAATAAATTATACGATTCGGAATTGGAAATCGTCTCTCGGAAAGACCTGAGGCTTTGTGCAAGCATCGAAGTTGCAAAAAAAAATTGGTGTGGTCACGACTTTCCCTAATGTAGACATACTTTTAAAAATATTTTAACTGTACCGATATAAAATGCGTCAGGTCAGAGATATTTCTCAGTTTTAACCCGGCACTTCCCGCGCAGGGTACGTCTTACCCACCGTCTACCTTTTTTTCAACGCTCCTTCTAAACCATTTTTGGAAAATGGATAGTTTCTCGTGTAGCTGACTTTAAGGTCATATCCTTTGAGGGGCCTTAGCTTAAAGGAGAATTCCAAATATATATTTTTGATTACCACCTCTTCGGGTATGTCATTACTTGCGTGTGAATCGCAGTTACAGTTCTGAATGCATGAGCACGTTATAAATCTTCCTTATACTAGGGCGTATTATTGTATTTATGATGAACAAATGTGATATTTAAGTAATTTAATTGATACAGTATTTAACAGATATAGTACAACAGTATATTTGGATGAAGAAATTCTGTTCGTGATTACGATGAGGAGGAATCAAATGATGAAGAGTATAACAGCAAGTATGATTCCTCCACTGAAATTGATCCAGATTTAGAAGAGGAAGACACAGTTAAAAATACATGTTTTATATGTATAGACACATCAACATTTGGGAAGAACGTGACTTTATAGGATACAACTGGTACACATCCACTTTCAGATGAATTTTTGAAAAGAAAAAAATCTATTGCTGGAACGATAAGATAAAATAAAAAGAAATTCCAAAATAAGATATACACGGTATAAGCTTGTGATGTACCTTCCATTGGAAGTACATCCCTCGAAGTATCAGCGTGAGCTAGAGGTGTAGGATTAACGTAAGAACTAGAATCAAACATTATCTTAATATGACTTTATTAAGATATTCAACTTAAACTTTGAACAAATGTATAAATGAGAGAATCTACGATAACACAATGCGCAACACACAATATAATACAGACCTATATCAATAATAGAACCGCCTAATCTTTAAATATAATTATAGTAAGTAATCAATCCTACCTTATATTATTCTGTAATAAACTTGTCTTTATCTACAGCGGTATCTAGCTGTACTTTTAACTTCTAATAGATCACCAATATGTTTATCCACGACATGTAGAACTTGAATCTTTGAACGGCGAACTTCAATTATCAACCAATACCACAACGCACTTTAATTGTCGAACATTCCTTTACACTACCATTACATTGCTATCATTGCCCTTATTGCCATCACGCTTACTCTAAGATCCTATATTTATTCTATATTATTTGCATCTCTTCACTTCTCGTTTCTTGGATTTGGTTGGAAAAGAGTTGCCATTAATTCTGGCCCAAAGAACCCAAAGGACTTGTTAAAGAAAAGACGCGTAAGTCGTCACAACCCCCTACAAGAAACAAAACGTGATTTATTCGAGGGTCTTAATGGCCCTTAAGAAATTACGTGCTTAAATTTTATTCTAACGGTTAATTTCTAATGCTTCACTTAAATTTTAATTTTTACTATTCATCTTAATTTTAATTTTTAATATTTCTCCTTAATTTGAATTTCCCCAGCTTCAATAAATTTTACTTAATTAAATAGACTAACATTCAAAGTCATGCATTTTAATCACGGTAGATTCTCACATGTACAGAATAAATAGACGTGTTTCATCTGGGTAACACAGCCGGGGAAAAACCATATATGACTTAAATGGTAGAAAAAACGAGGCCCACACGTCTCTTAACTAACTTAATTCTACCTAAAGGTTTACTTAAATTCTAACAATTTTGCTTCTTTACAGATTCTCCTATCCGTCATGAAACACTAGCTTTGTTCTTTGTATAAAGATAAACTTTTCTTTAAATTCCTATAGACTTCAGGATCTGTTACCCTAAAACAAAAATTTCTTGAGTACTTTGAAAAAAAATTTTTTACACATTATGCTTACATTTCACAATTTTTATACAGTACATACCACTTTTAAATTGTAACTAATTTCTATACATATTTTTTCATCTGGTTCATTCAAAAACTTCCCCTTAAATCGCGTAGTGCTGGTTAAGCGTTATGTTGGTTTGCTATATCCAGGCCTATGCTCCCATTCTATATTAAATTCTGCTAATTTTAATGCCCAACTGATCATTCTATTTGACAAATTTTTACCAGTCGTTAAATGTGTTAACGCAGCGTGATCTGTGATAACTTTAATCGGCAAAGAACCTAAATATGTTCTGAATTTATTCAGAGCCCAAACCACTGCTAACATTCTCTCTTTCTCTCTCTCTCTCTCTGTCACCGTGTAATTCCTCTCCGCAGCACTAAGCGTACGAGAAGCAAATACTACTGGTCTCTGCTCTTGGTTTAGAACCGCTCCTACCCCTAATGAGCTTGCATCCGTAAATAATTCAAAAGGTTTTTTGAAATCTGGGAATTTCAAAACTGGCGCTTTTGTTATAGCCGCCTTGACCGCGTCGAATGCTTTCTGCGCCTCAATCGACCAAATATATAAATCTCTTTAATTTTCGCTTAAGATTATAAAGCGGTTCGCAAATATCGGCATAATTTTTAATAAATTTTGCGTACCATTGGCACATTCCTAAAAATTTCGACACCTCTTTGGAGTTATGCGGAGGTTTCATTTCCACTATAGCTTGAACTTTTGTTTCATCAGTTTTAATTCCCTCCTTATGAATAATTAAACCCACAAATATTTTAATTCTTCACAACCAAATTTACACTTATCTTTATTTAACGTTAACCCCGCCTCATGTAATAATCGAAAAACTTCTTTCAAATGTTTAACATGTTGAGTGAATGATGAAAATGATATGATAACATCATCCATGTAAACACTCACAAACTTGCCTATCACGGGTTTGAGAATTATATCTATAGCTTTCTGAAAATTAGGACCCGCCCCTGACAAACCAAAGGGCATTCTGCGAAATGCATAAGTACCATTTTTCGTGACAAACGCGGTTTTAACTACATCACTTGGGTTCACCGCCATCTGAAAATATCCCGACCGAAGGTCCAGGTCAGACATTATGCCTGTGTGGGGTATGTTCATTATTAAATCGTCTATTAAGGGTAAAGGATACCTAGGGTATTTCGTGATCGCATTGAGTTTCCGATAATCAACAGCAAATCTAAATGCTTCCGGATTATCCGGTGGTGTGTGTAACCCATTATTCTTTCTACATAACACCACTGGTGACGCGTACGGGGACTGAATGGGAATTATAGTTCCATCTTTCACCATTTTGTCAACGTGATAATCTAGAATCTCTTGTTTAAGCCTATCATATCTGTACGGACGAGAAACAATTGGTGGATTATCCCCCGTGTCAATCTCATGATATAAAACATGCGTAAGCCCTGGTTTTTCTGAAAAGAATCCTTGAAAACTATTAAACAAATCTTGTAATTCCCGTTTCTGTTTTTCTTCTAGTTTTGTCTAAGAAAGATCTATTTCTACCTTTTCTATTTCAACCGTTTTAACCACTTTATTAATCTGCGAATCTGGAATCGCCAAAGATTTTCGATCAAAGTCCAAAATGATCTTTGATCTACCTATGAAGTCTATTCCGAGAATACATGGGTATTCTAAATCTGAAAAATGCTTTAAATAAAAGTAGATTTCCCAAGTTATTCACTGATAACTAATTCGCCGAAATTAATGATCAATTATAGTGGCCTAATGAAGAATATTAGAAAGCCCTGTAAAGTAGGTTTTGCCTTTAATATTTTATGAATTAGTTAAATACATATATGACGTCGGTAGCGTTTAGGTCCTCCCCCTAGAATCCAGCAACCCCGCGATGCTGGGATTAAGGGGGTGCACATGACGCTACTGGTAGTGTAGATAATGTCCCCCCCTCCATAAATCAAAAAATGTTTAATTGTTACCATAGAGGTTACCCTTCGGAGTTTTAATCGACACGTTTTTTAGAAAATGTAAGCCCCATCCCCATCTGTGTAGTCCACCGATCAATTATATTTTAAATAATCTCAAATTAAAATTAAAGACACTTTTAATTAAATTAAAAGCTACAGTTTGTCATGCACGTGTCTTCAAGTCTATTTAAAGTAAGAAAATTTTTGTATTTTTACGGATTATAATTTATCTTTCCCCAAAGGAAATGGGCAACAAAATATAACAAATCCACTCTCTCTCTCTCTCTATCTTTAAAGAATTTTAATAGAATAAACCCACAAGTACACATAACTCAGTGGCGCAACAGCCCATGAGGGCCAAGGCGTACTGTGTCCATATCAATACACGTGACCTTGGGCTCTGAGGTGCATTAGCAGATGTTCCGATCAGTTGGTCATTCTGACACGAGACCCCCCAGTGTTAAGCTCCCTAGTAAGCCTGGTACTCATTTTTCAACCCATTGAAGGGATGAAAGAATGAGTCGACCTTCCCCAGACTGAGGTTTGTACCTCGTACCTGGTGTGTGGAAGCGCGATGTACAACTCAGCCACTGGGCTTCAGCAAGTACACTCTCAGCAAGGCATTATAATTTATTGAAACCCTAGATACCATAGTCCAATATGTCCTCTTGATGCTGGAAACAGAACCTGGATTCATCTGAAAAAATGGCTTCTCGCCATCCGCACACCCAGGTTCGTCGTTGATAACACCAATGAAGACGCTTCTGTCTGTGATACAATGGCAAGGGTAGCCGCGGCCATGGTCTCCGAGCTAAGAATCTATGCTGCTGCAAACGTCGTCGAACTGTTCGTGCAGACATTTGTCTTACAAATGTTCCCAATTCTTGACTCAGGGTTCGTGATTGGCTGCAGTATCCATTAAGACCATACGGGTACAGGTTCCAAATCTT